>BGPR01000552.1:329326-374780 GCA_013235015.1 Araneus ventricosus
AAAAAACTCTGTAGGCATAATCTTTAAAGAAGATTAAACTCTATAGACGTACTCTTTGAAGAAAATTAAACTTATATGTAGAGTCTTTCAAGAAGAAAAGACTACAGGAAGTTTATTTCACAGTGTTATTTTCCTCGCCGTAAGCGTAGATATCAACAAATGCGAATTTTTCAAACACGGCTTTCAACTGCAGATCGGAACTGTTTTCTGAGCAATCCCTCCTCTTAGGTCCGTTACTGTTAGACAGAGGTTTTAAACTTTTTCCACTCGTGACTCCTTTGCAGGTGTAAAAAATTTTATTAAGCCCAATTGTTGTCAATTAATAAAAAATGAATGATTAATTAATGATAAATAAAATATTAATTTAAAATGGTTTTTATCACAAGTAAGAGACTGGAAAATTTCTTTTAATCCGAATGATTTTTTCACCAGTTTTTAATCAGAGATGTTGAAGAATCTAAAATAATGCTTTCCACGCCACATTATTATTCTGCACGATCCATTAGGTGTCGGGACACATAATTTAAAGAGTCCTGGTTGAATAAAACATGGATAGTATGAAGGATTACTTCTTAATAATTGCATTCGCATTTACAAACAACACAACACTCGTATAGATAGATATAATAGAATAAATTAATATTTTTTTCCATCTCTGCAATTCCTATGACTACATCCTGCACTCTGCGTTTCAATATTAAAAAGAATAAAATAATTTCTTAGACGCACTAAGAATCGTAGTAGGCTTCATGCATTTACAATGCTCTCAACGGATGAAACATTTTCAATAGTCACACTAACATCATGGTAAAAGTTATTGAACTTTTATCTGGAAACAAAACAAAAAGGATATATTTCATTTTTTAATTATTTGTAACGATACCAATAAATAACTTTTAATTATGCTTATTTGTATTTTAGCCATGCAATAAAATTTTTCTTGTAAATAGAAAAAGAAAATAATTTCCTTACAAATGGATTTATTTTAATTCCACTTTTATTGCTCAACCACAGTCGTGTAAATCTATAAATGTCGGTGAGGAAAAGAGAATAAATAGTTGAAAAATTAATTTAGGACTTAAATTTATAATTAAAATTAATTCTCTAAAATACGTTCCTATTTAAAATGAAAAATGTAATAAGTAAATTATCTTATTAATAAATATTAATAATTAAATAAATAAAATAATAAAATAAATTATTTAAGAATTATTAAAAAAGAAAAAAATGTAAGTTTCTGCAATAAGCATCACTACGTAATATAGGATTAAAAGTTACCGCCAACATCGCACTCACGATTAAAAAACATGAACCGGTATCAGTTCCGAAACTAGAATCTCATGTTTAATTGAATCAGGATTTTTAAGAAGGTAACAACAGCCAAAAAATTGAAATTAGTTGCTTTTTTTTTCTGCACCTAACGTGTGTTGTCATATAGAGCCAGGGATTCCAACTTTTTTTCCCTTGCGTACCCCTTGATTATTCTTTTTGCTTTCGCGTGCCCCCGGGTGGCGCCAGCGACCCCCCCCCCCCACCATCCGTCTATGGAAAGAAGTTTTAATCAATAATTTTAAGTTTAGCTTAAAAGTGAAGTGACTCGAATTAATAACATTTGCAGAACTTTTTCTTGACTACATTTTATTCCATTTTTACAATAGGATAAGTTCAATGCCTAAGCAAATAAAAACAGTACATAGTTATTTCGTTTTAACTTATAAGGATAGCTAAAAATTACGCATTAATCAACTATTCAACTGGTATAGTTATTAAATCTCAAGTATTCACATGGAGAAACAAAATTCTCTTAACTTTTTTCATCCCTCGTGTTTTCTTGTTTCCGTCATTAACAACTTTGATTTCGCGTACCCCCAAATGGTCCTTCGCGTACGCGTACCACAGGTTGGGAACCTCTGATATAAATGCTCATTGTTAGCTGCAAAAAAGGAATGAAAACCGCCAGTGGCGAATCCAGGATTCGGGTCGGGGGGGGGCCCCCGGAGGTCATAAAAATTTTGTATCGTAGTGACGAATGTCAAACCTCATGGCTTATATAAACCAAAGCACTTTAACTTTACAGGCTTTCCTCTCCTGACAATAAGAACAATAATGAACACTACAAAACTTTCGATAATTTAATAAAAAATAAAATGAAATAACTGGCCAAAAAATGTTTTCGACCGCGCCAACGCCACAAGTGCAAGTGGAATGATTAGAAAAGCAGGAAAATTTTCGAGCCTGTCAAGTCAGAAAGCAATGTTGTCACGATTTTATTACTATTTTTTAAAATGAAAATTATGATTAAACAGTTGTAGTGATTTTAAATTAAATCAAGAATTTTGGTTCAGCTCTGGGGGGGGGCTACAGCCCGATAGCCCCTCCCCTGGATTCGCCACTGAAAACCGCTAATCTAAAGAATCTCATCTAAAATTTTGTTTATAAAAATAAATAAGAAATGTAGGAATTTTTTTTATCTCCTTTAAAACACAGCCTTTCGATTCTTTCCTTTCTTCAAATTGCTGAGTCAATTTTGAAACACCTCGTATAAGTCGTGTCGTCTAATGGTGAATGATAGGTCATTCATTTGTAGGGTGAAATATCATAAATTATTTTTGAAGAGATTTGTTCTGAATAGGGTTAGGGAAAAAACCTACCGGTTAAAACCGAAAACGTTTTTTGTTTGTTTGTTTGTTTTGATTGATCGGTTTTTTCGGTAATTTTTTGTATCGGTTAAAACCGCTTTTTTTTTTAAAAAAATCCAAAAACCGGAAAAAAAACCCATCCAAATCAGCTTTGGAAATGCGGTAAATTAAATAATCTAAGTCATTACTATTCAGTGGGCGGTGGTTTTTTCAGAAAAAAATCTAAATTTATATTTCTACAATTAAAATAAATTTATTTAATATGGTTAAATAATATATTAGCAAAGCTGCGTTAAAGCAAAGACGATGCGTTGGTCATGTGCACGGTTTCGTTTTCGTGGAATACTTTTGGTTCAATCAGTACCAACAACACACACCTCCCACATGTTGCAGTTGATTTGAGTTTATTGACCTATAACCTACCGAGTCCTGCAACCTACCACAGATTATTTGAGTAAACTGTCATTTCCATTAAATTGCTGAAATATCAGCCTAGCCCACCATTAAAAAAAGGACTAAGAATTATTTCTGGTGCAGTCATTTAATTGGTGTCAGAAATCTAGGATATTTAAATGCTTTCGATTAGGCTACTAAGGAAATTTGGAAGGCGAGTTTATTACAGGAAGCTTCGTTATCCCATTTAGTGAAATTCTCTTCGAAAGTGCGTTAAAAAAATCTCAACTCTAAACTTAATGTTACTAATTAAAGGTGGTATGAATCATGACACCGTTTGAACCCCTACTTGGTCGGTTTTTTTTTTTTTTTTTTTTACGAATCTCCCACATTCAAGGTGCGAAATCTCACCGCGAAAACATGAAGAAAGTGGAATTATTTGCGCCATTTCTTAGCAATATTCAGAAATACAGAAAATAATAGCGGAATATTACGAGAAATGTAAGTAGCGACGAATTCATTTTCAATTATGTAATTTTCTCTTTGTCACATGACATGCGACGTTAACAAAGATGGGATTGATAGCCAATTAGAAATTTATAGTCGTTTCCGATCTTAAAATTCTCGATGACTTTCCACTTTTTAGATCTTCCTGAGTCTAAAATATTTCTTCTGAATTATATTTGACTCCCCATGTTTATGTGAACACGATAATGCAAAAAGCATCGAGCTAATGGATGTAATTTTAGATGCGTATCAAATTTTGGTCCATGTCTATCAACTGGAAGAGGTGCTTTTCCATAATATGTGCTCCATTTTCTTCACTATTCAGTCAAGCTATCCAAGATAGCGCCACACTTATAAAAAAATTTAAGCAAGTACATGTCACCTAGGTTTCATACCGATCTTAAAATTCTCGATGACTTTCCACTTTTTACATCTTCCTGAGTCTAAAATATTTCTTCTGAATTATATTTGACTCCCCATGTTTACGTGAACACGATAATGCAAAAAGCATCGAGTTAATGGATGAAATTTTAGATGCGTATCAAATTTTGGTCCATATCTATCAACTGGAAGAGGCGCTTTTCCATAATATGTGCTCCATTTTCTTCACTATTCAGTCAAGCTACCCAAGATAGCGCCACACTTATAAAAAAAATTTAGCCAGTACATGTCACCTAGGTTTCATACCGAAACTTTCAATGGTAAACAAAATACATTTGGCAATTATAGGAGCACAAGAAATATTTCATTTGAATTTACAAATCCTGATTATAACTAATCTTGCATCAGTTTGACTTCACTTTTGACTCTAAATGCATTGAAGTAATTTCACTAAAAATATTTCAATCGCTAAAGGTCTAGGCAACTATTATAGGTTTTTCAAATAACTCGCACATTCTATTAACCCTCTGAATGCGTATCCTGCGATTTCCGCGGGTTGAATGCAAATCTATTTTCTGCTATATCCTGCGATTTCCATAGGCTAATGTATTTCCTTAGTACTTTTATAGCGTTGGATCATATACTAATAAAGCTTTGCGTATAAATAACAACTCGCTTGTCTCAATGGTATTTGAATACGTTTGCAAATGTTGAATCTAAATAGTGATTTAAAAAAAAATCCGCGATCAGAGGGTTAACCCTCCAGTAGTCGTGCGTATACAGGAGATTATGTATCGTATTACATAATATATCGTTGTTTTATAAATTTAAGTGCAATTTTTCTTTATATAATCTTTGTTTAGTATGAAGCTAATAAATACAGATTACATAAATAAAAGTTGCATTTATTTTTGTAAAATAAGACAATATAAATATGTAATACGATGCACGATATAAGAACCTCCTACATCCGCGCGACTGCTGGGAGGTTAATGATAAAGGAAACATTTGTGAAATACTTATAATTATTATTTAACATTTTAACATAAAGAATACTATACTTATTTTCGTTTATCGAAAATTGTGTAATTTAATCAAAAGTGTGTGCGTTCAGTGTAGCATTTCCCTTTCCCAGCTTATTATACAATTTCTACTAATCTACGGTTAGTTATAAACCAAACAAAAATTTTAGGATAGTGTTAGTTTATTAAAAACAAGGGACGCAGTTTACAATAATGTTTTAAAATGATACGCACAAGTGATTTTCTTTCCTAATATTTCTTAAATATTCGCAATGACAATAAGCGTTTTAAAGCCATCTTAAATATGACACGTTAAATTTCATAGTACAATGTAAAAAATTAACATCTTCCCTCGGACAGATTTTAACCTCTCAAGTCTCGCGCCCGTCATATTGGCGTGCATCGAATTATCGCATTTTTATATTTATAAACTAAAATTTAATCATCAATTCGCTTTATAATTTGACACAAAAATTACGTAGAATCCATACGCATCTAAAGCATTCTATGCCTTCTTAGATGAATGAAAACGACAGCCCTTTTCCAAATTAGGAGGGGTCATCTTATTAGATACCAAAAGAAAAAAATGCGACCCTTAAGGGTTAAACAAAATTTGATCTACGAATCTGCGATTTAATGTACAATTTTGGTGTAAAGACCACAAACCACAAAATAACCACATTTTTCCGAATTTTATTCATGTAGCCCAGAGGTTCCCAACCTGTGGTATGCGAAAGAATACTTGGGGGTCCGCGAACTGAAAGTCGGTTATTCCGGACACAAGAAATCATAAGTGATTAATAATAAGAGTGAACTAATATTATTTTAAAATGTATGGTTAATATGTAATTAAAGTATTAATGATTAAAATGTAAAATAAGTCCTGCAAATGTTATTAATTCGAGTCATTTGACTCTTAAGCTTGCCGAAGCCATTGCTAATCTTCTTTGCATAGATGAAGGGTTGGAGAGGTGGGATATGACAGTAGGGGGTACGCGAAAATAAAAATACTAATCGAAGGGTACGCGAGGGAGGTGTTTCCGTCCAAACTCACAGAGAGCAGTGGAGTAGAATGCGTATAATGTAATGTCCGTTTAATTCAACATTTAAAGCAGAACCCTTGTTCACGAACTCAACATTTAATTTTCCAATAACACGCACGCACACGAGCTATATACATGTTTCAAGAACGGAACGGAATTTAAGTTACTGAGTACCGCGCGGGCCCGGAGCGCCCGTTGCACCTCCACATCTAATTCATAAGAGTGCTTTTAATTAAAATAAAGTTTAATAATTCGAATTTAGGATTTAAAAACAAGTGGAAAAAGGAAGGGGAAGCTATTTAAAGCTGGGGGAGCAAAAAGCGTGGGGAAACTTTTTATTGGAAAACACTGCGCAAAAGCTAGATTGGTGAAATTTGGAAGAAGAGGGATTTCCGTGTCCAGATCCGTGTTTTTACAATTAAAACTGAGCTGCAACAGTTAAGAAGCTAAGATTGAAGGCAAATAAGGTCGAATTAAAAGATAAAAAGGAAATTCAGCATGAAAAGTGGTCTAAATTAAGATTTGAGCTCTCGGAAATAAACGCGGGAGTTGCACATCGTAGCAGGTTAAAAAGGGCCGACACGTAAATATTTTGAGGAAAATTACGGGTCCAGACTCTCAGCGATTGTGCTGACATCCCGACGTCTTTTAATTGACAGGAAGTTTTCGAAAGTATAATCCGGCATCGCTCTGGGTCTCTTGCGAGAGCTAGGAACGGCTGTGTCGTACGGTGGGAGTTGCAAGATTGCGTTGGGAATCTGGGGTAATTTTTCGAAGAATTTTTTAGAGACAATTTTCATAAAGTCCAAAACAGGGTCAATTTTGAGGTCTTTATGAATTAATTTTCGTCTAACGTACCAGTGAGCCAAAATGCCAATTCTAAGTTGAAAGGCGCCAACAGTTGGGAACCCCTGATTTTTGAATTGTAACTTTCAGATACACACAGACAGACAAATAAATAGTTTTTCCGCGGTTGCATTTGGTCCAGAACTGAATATGGATCTTGAAAGTTGATGTTGAGTGCACATACCAAATTTTATCAACCTCGGATGTATTGTTTTTCAGTTATACCGTTCACATGCTCACGGACCCATAGACGGGCAGTCTATGTTTCGGCGGATTTGGACAAAACTTTTATATAGATTTAATGCAAAGACCATATGCCAAATTTCATCTATCCATCTCTTTGCGTTTATGAGTAATCGTGTCACAGATACAGAGATAAACTGATATAATTCCAAAAGTGGGTTTTTCGCATTCAGGAAGTTGTAAACATCATGCAGATCATCAAAATCTCGAGGTCGAATGTTTTGACGATTACAATAATTTCTCTATGCGTCGTACATGAGAAAATAAAAGAAGTTACGATCGGGCAGGATGGGATATTGGGGGATATTTGCCCAAGAGCTATTCTTGCCTCTGCTGCGCCAAACATATCACGGAAGAAGTAGGTAGAGAAATTGGGAACAACTGCCAGAGCTGCAGTTGACGTGGTTTTCTGATCGGGTGGTGTGACAATTGGGCCACAGTAATCCCTAAAAAGGGAAATTATTAGCATGCACGTTTCCTATTCTATGTGGAATTCAATTAGTCTGGAAAAAACGTGGACGAGTGAGGTCCAAAGAACGGAATCGGTAATCTGCCGATTTAAATGTCATTATTCTAAATGTTCCGTTGTGTGAAATGTGTGTTCGTGAATATGCTTATGTCGTGTTCGTCATTGTGAAATAAATAATTGAAAATGCAAAAAGGACTGTTCATTTGAACTCTTGAAAAGAACACGCATAATTTGGACCTTAGGCTTAACGCCTCAGGTGGTATGAAAAAGTTCATCACTCGATTTGTTCATTATTTATATGAAAACCGTGCCATACTAATAAGATTGTAATTAAAATTTTATTTGTGATATCGAGTTAAGTTGAAAATATCTTCTACTGAGAACAGTCCGAGAGAACTTTTAATTGTTCAGCATTAGCCAATAATTGTAAAGATTTTTACACCGATGCAATGAAGTTTTCAACATTTTTTAACATGATCATCACCATTCACGTTGAGCGCAAGCATTATTTTCATTTTAGATTATTGTATGCATGTGCCTATACGTTGGAATTCACTTTCAAGGAAAATATTTTATTAATTTTAATTACTGTGTTATTTGCATGCATGTTGACACTCCGTCCACTGAAAATATTAACCAGCAAAGAGTTCCTCCCGACTTGATGTAGCATCCGGGGCCATATGAATGATAACCATCACGGCGTTAATACGGGAAGTGAGGGTGGAGCCTTAAGGGCCATCACCGGCCTCGGCCCAACCCCTCTCGCAGAAGGTACGTCCCGTCAACTGAGTGGAGGTAACTCAACCCCACACCATTACTATGCCCACTAGAGAAGCAAGGACTAGTTTACTTATCCGGTATCCAAAAACTCTTGGTGCCCCAGCGGGAGACTGAAAATATTAAGTACTTCTATTTGAGTTCAAGTTATTGCGGCTAGAATAAAAAAATAAATTTTTAAAAGATTGTGGGAAGCAATGAAAAACAAGACGCCAATCGTACTGATATCACTAAATGGATAAAATTTTGAATTGAAAGATGGTCTAAAAATCGTTTTCCTCGTATAATACGTAACTAAATTTTATCTTTTGGAATTTGGCTCTATAACACAATCAAAAACATTTTTTGCCACACTTTTTAGATGGCATTCGTATGCAGAAGGATACCGGAACGTCGAGTTGAGATTTTTAGTTTTTAATGTATATTCTCGAAAGCAATCTCTGCATGTGCTTGAACTTTTTAAACTTTAGTCATTCGCGACCCCTTTTAAAAGAAGGAAATAGAAATAATTTATGTCAATTAAAGAGAAATCAATTTAAAATTCGGGCAATATATGAATAACCGCATTACATGGATATTATGGTAAGAAATACTTAAAACTTTGTTGGGAATAAATTTTCATCTTTTATTCATCACAAATTAATTATTCCTTCTTATATAATTACTAGCTGATATACCCGGTTCCCCGGTTGCTCGCTCTTGCTTTTATCCCGGATAAAAATATTTTCAAGTCAGAGTATTTATAACACTTTAAACTTAATTAAATAGTTTTCCGCGGGAATGTCTCTTTCTTTATTTTCGTCCGTCCACTCCCGTGTTGTCTGACATCCTCGGCCAGCAGCAGAACTCCTCTCGTCTTTTTCTCTCCCTAGTTTGAACCACCTGGCCACGATCTAGTCGTTCTTCGTACTCATTTTTCCTTCCCCATAATTGATTACTACGGCGTCAACAGAAATTCTTTCATACCATGGTTTTGATTGCCATTATCCGGAGCAGAATTCTCTTCTTTTTAGAGTTTGTGTGACTGATCAGAAAAACACCTACACACTCAATTAGGATCACTTAAAAATTTGTGAAGTTAAATGAACATCGAATAGAGAGAGTAATTAAAGTCATTGGATTGCCTTGCAAACATACTGAAATATAAAAGCTAATATAGAAGCTAAATAAAACAGTTTGTTGATTTCCTCATCAGTCCGGTTTTTCTTCTTTCAGCTCTTTAAATTACATGCGATTCACATGTTTTTTTTTCCTTGAGCTTGCTTGTACCACGACTGCCTTTAATGCATTTTGGCGAGACTTGCAAGATTAAATATGTTTCTCTTTCTTATATGCATTTACAAAATAAGTAATTTTAGAAGTTTAAGAAAAATCACTAACTTGTGAGGTCTTTTCTATAAACTAAATAAAACAATTTTTCGCCGCCGCGTTTTCCGTTGTTCGGGACTCAAAAACATTCAATGACCTTACAAATTAATTCGGAGCATTTAAAATTTATTAAAATTAAACGCGAAACATCGCATTGTAATCAAATTAATGTCATAACATCTGGCACGAATCTAGCATTCCTTGATACTCCATTTTTTTCTTCATCATCATTGCAACGACGACAACAGAAGCTCCTTCACCATTGTGGATTTTATTACAATTATCCGAAGTACCATTCTCTTCTTTTTTGTGTCTGTGTGCCTGATCGGAAAAACGCCGAATAGTGTTCCTTCCATTTCTGCTTAAGTTCTCTCCTTTCGATATTAACCGGACTCAATAATCTTGAATGAATTTACACGCTTATTAGGATCATTTAAAAATTTGCAAAAGTTAAATGAAGCTGTTTTGAACAATATTTTGACTTTAATATTTTTTCCTTTACATTTTGATAGCTAAATCTCTAAATAATATTTCATTAACCTCAAACGGTTGATTACTGTTACCATTTTCTTTATATTACATGTTTTGTAATTGATTGTCTATTTATATTATCTATGTTTTAAAAGCTTGTTTTTGAGGAATGGCAACCAGTTTCAGTAGAGTAGAAAAATGTCTTTAGAATTTGAGTTTTCAATTATTAACTTTGTATTTTTCATATAATAAAAACGGCATTTACAGTCGGTAAATTGGAGATTTCTTATTTAGAGCATGAATGAAGAGTTTATTTTAGTTTTTAGAGTAAAAATTTAGAGAGAGTTCCAAACAGAAGCATCGAATAGAGAGAGTAAATAACTAACGTCATTGGATTACTGTGCAAAAAAATTCAAAGATGTACACGCTACGAAATAAAAAAGGAAGCAAAAATTCTGCCTTTCTCTAAATGAAAATATGAAATCTTGGAATATATAAATATTCAAGGGCAGCGATATTTTTACATAACTTTAGCAGTACAAAAACATGGGAATGGAGATCTGATAAAACAATAAATCGGTTTGAATTTAACTAAATTAATAAAAAGCATTGTTACAGGTTGCGTTTGAAATGAATTTCGAAATGTTTATTAAAATTGGAGGAAAGGAACGTATGCTATTTAAATTCAAATCAGTAAAAAGAAAATTTTCTGCTCTTTAAGATTGTATATAAATCATCTTCGTGCAATATATATTTCAGAAGTTATTGGCATAAAACTACGGTAAAAACGCCAAAAACTGGCTTAATTTTTGTTTTTTAATTAAATGTTTTAAGAAGTAATAATTTTTGAAAATTGAAAAAAAGAACAATTGATCTAGAAAATTAAACAAAACGTCTCACAGAAAGAGTAATTAATCCAATTGCACAGTAATTGGATTACTGTGCAACCTTATTAAAAGAGGCATATAGTTACGACGCACTAAATGCACGTGAATGAAGGAGTTAATAAACAGTAAAATGGCTTGAATTTATTTTTATAAGAATAGAAAGTATTGTTAGAAATTGCGCTAAAAATAAATTTTTAAACGTTAATTACAATTAGAGAAAAATCTGTACCGCAATAGAATTAATATCATTAAAACGATAATTTGTTTCTCTTTAAGATGGTATAAAAACAAGTTTCGTACAATAAATATTTCAGAAGTTATTGGCGAAAAACTTCTAATAATTAAGCTTAAATGGCTTAATTTTCGTTATTCAATTAAATATCTAGAGAACTAATTAATTGTGAAAGTTGAAAATAGCATAATTGACCTAGAAATCCGCCCCAGAATGTCGTGTGCAAATTTCATGTCGTTACCGTTCACCGTTTAAGAGGAGTTCTTGTGACAGACACACAGACAGACACATGTATTTTCTGTTTTATATTATAGACTGTTCCATATTCCTGTATCACCTCAGGAACATAATAAATATAAAAAAAATTCCTTAACTTTTAAAATTTTGTTCAGAGGATTATTTTTGCATATTTTGAACTTGATAAATTCTACTTAATTAAAAAATTAACGATTTATTTTGATTGATCATGTATTCGCCGAGTTATAATTTGAATTTACATCTAAACCTGAATAAGAGAGCTTACATTTTTTACTTTAATTTTTAAAAATTACTCACACTGTTCAGTTCTCGAATAACATGCGACACATTTTCCACCCACTCAGTGGCGTAACGACAGGGATGCAGGCTAAACCACTGGATCGAATTGAGTGCCCCACGGTCGTCATTGAGACAAAACATTAATACGTTTATGTCTACATTTAAAGCCAAATATGATCAGGGAGCGAAAAAATAATACCACATTACCGTCACCATTTACATTTGCTAAACCACTGGGGACAAAAATTCAAATTAAGCCCAGAGCTCCACTTACCCACTGAATCCTTGATTATATAAGGCACAAGAGACAACTGTGAAGTTGCAATTTGGAAGCGTAAGAAATTACCTCATGGAGTAACAATGCTGTTTTCCCTTCAGTCGATTGAAACAATTACGGGCTTAAAATCAACTTCCTTAAGACATTCTTTTTCTTCATTTATTATCTCAATGTCAAGCTTACAATAAAAAATCATTGTATCCAAATTTTAAATCTTTCGAATAATTGATGAAATTTCAAGCAGTTTGCATTCTTTATAAAGTTTTTTTCTAATAATAATCTTTTTATCCTCAAATCCATATCCTGAAATCTTTTTATCCTCCGTAGTGAAAGATGGTATCCTCACGTGTTTTACTTCATGTAAGTATACAACTATTAAAATTTAGAGTTCTAATAAATCATAGGTTAAGTGCTACTGCCGAGATGATGCATTAATCAAGATCTTATGACACGATGACGTGTCAGACTCGTGTATCGAATTACAGAATTTTAGATTAAATCTGTAATGGATTTAAAGTTGTAATTAATTTAATAGACGCAAAAACACTTGAAAACTCTTAAGCATCTTCCTTGTGTCCTTTACATTTTTATCTATACTTATAAAAGGAAATGTTTGTGTGCGTGTGTTCGTGTGTTCGTGTGTGTGCGATGTCCGGACGAATATATTGCACTTACGTCTATGAAATTTGGCACATAGTTAGGCATAATTGTGACTCAATGCACTTCGAAGCGCTAATTTTAAAATTTAATCTAGAAAATTTTTTATTTAATGTTTTGTGTTATTTTGGGTAGTTTTTTTTTGCACTAATTTCTCAATAAAATTAGTTTTGATAATCGTAGGAAGAAAAATAGATACACCATCGGAAATAACAAACAATTTTCTTTCTAATGAAACTTGTTTCGAACGTCTAACGTAATTTACTGAATTTTGAGAATTTTTTAAAAAATAGTCAGTTATTCTGAAAAATTTTATTTTTGAATTTCAATTTCCTGCATCCGACGTTCTAATCTAATTATTTTCAATTTTTTTAGGTAATAACTCGAACATTTCTCCCTGATTTAAAACAAGAAAGGTTAAAATATCTTTGTTCGTTCATTTTTAATAATTTTTTTTCTTAAAGGGTTACAAAAATTTTTTCGAATGACGAACCATTCAAAAAGGCCAGTTTCTCCTTGTCTGCGTCTGAGCCATCTTTCGGTGAAAAAATTATAGTGAGAACGGGAAATGTGTGATTATTGACCTCAGCCGTGATTTATACCCTTCTTACTTTTTAGTTAGGAATAATTTGAAATCATTTCGTTGAATGCATTGGTTTAGTCGTAAATTAAGCTTTGCTGGAACATTCTGACCTGGTTGATATTATTGAAGCGGGGACATAATGGAGAGGGATATAGGGAGAGTATAATTAGGGAATCACTTCACTATAAAATATTTTTACATTTGAAATGTGTAATTATTTTATCTAGGCATCTATACTTATAAAAGGAAATGTTTGTGTGCCATGCTCATGTGAATCTATCACATTTACAGCTGTCAAATTTGGCACACGGGTAGTCGTAATGATGACTCGATGCACTTCTAAGCCCGAATTTTAAAATTTAATCTAGAAAATTTCATATTTAATGTTTTGTGTTGTTTTGCGTGATTTTTTGCATGCTTTTGGCCGATCCATGAGAAATAATGATCGTAGAAAAACAATCGATGCACCATCAGATGGATCAATCAATTAGAGTTTTACTGACGTTTGTTTTGAACGTCTGACGTAATTTACTGAATTTTAAGAAATTTTTAAAAATTAGTTTAGTTAGTAATTAATAAAAATTAGTCAGTTTTCTTGACTTTTTTTATTTTGTTGAAGTCATTATGCCACGGGAAACTTACTGCTAGTCTTAATTAAAAAAAGAATATATGACCCGAATATGATGACATTTAATTAGAAAGTTAAACAAATTCATAGACTAAGAGGTTTAGAGACGGTGACACGAGCTCTTGTGAATCCGGAGGAAAAGTTCAAGCTCCGAAACTTAATTGTGAAACTATCTAAGGTCAATTAAAAAAATAGTACAAAGGATGTTCTGTCTAGACCACATAAACTGTCCAGAACAAGAATCGCACTTGAAGTACATACAAACTGATGGTAAAATCATACCTTTATGTCACACTGTTTTTCAGAAAAGTTCAAAAGAAAATCACATTCACATCGTCACATTCGGTAAGTAAGCTTTAAGAAACTTCTGGGTACTCTTGCTGTATGGCAGCCACGATCTCCATACTTGGCTTCAGTGGATTTATTTTCTATGGGAACATCTGAAAGAAATGGTTATACTACAGAAAGAGATTTAGCTGTTCGTCGGCATGCTGCCTTCACATTTGACAGTAATGCATATGCGTGATGTCATTTTGAGCCCTTTCTTATGTAAACACTGTGTCATCGCTGTTCCTGGTGCAGTTTGTTTTCTGTATACCTGAAGCGACGTCCTACTTTTTCCGTATTTTTCTTGAAGCCTGTGCGTAGTAGAGGCATGGTTCTCAGGCCAATTTATATGTGCTCTGAGAGAAGATTCTCTCTCTGTACAATTTATGCGATCTTGGCGGAACACCTTACAAAAAGTGTGCTCTTCAATAAAACTGCGCAAGTGTTTCATTCTCGAAGAATGCGCTATTGTTTCATTCTCAATGAATAATTATAGGAAATTTTTTTATATTACTAATATAATAGCCCAGATCTGTCTCTCATTGATCCGGTAACACTCTGACGTCACCAACAATAAAATTAGCGCCATAGCACTGCGAGACGTTAAACAGCATCATTTCATTATTAGAGAACCAAAATTTCAGTAATTTTAAATTTAAAAGAGTAATTGTCGTTCTAATTTCGAATTTAATAGCTCTAAAATAGTGAACTAAAATTTGCTATAGATTGATATAAAATTTATTTCGCTATGATCAATAGTTCCCGAGGAATTTTAAATTAAATTAATCATATATTTCAAATTAATTTACGTTTTTTAATATAAAGTAGTAAATTGTGTTAGTGGTATATCATGCGCGTGATATAGTTTGAACGCCACGATGCATATGATTATTTACTGCAATCTTGATGATATAATATGATAATATTTTTTGGCAACGTTAAAATTTACACAAAGACATCTGAAGTACAAGGAAAATTGTTAAACAACGAAAAATACTTCACACGGAATGTTGTTTACCAAGAGGTTTTTTTTAATAAAGAAATACGTAAATAATATGTAAATAAAAAATATTTCCAGTCATAAAACATATGTTTATTTTATTTGTTTTCAATCAATGTTAAACATTTCTCTCGCATATATAGCTATTTAAACACGTTAAATTTGATGGGAAATTTCTCAAATGAAAAGGTAATTTGCACCCGTCATACCATGAGGGGTGATTTTCTAGCATTATTACAAGGAACTATAGATCGCTCTCAGAGCGATGTTTTACAAACGAACTTCAGCACCAGCTCTTGTAGATCAAATGTTTGTAAAGTCAATTTAATTTGAAAATCCAAACATTTTTCCTGCCATACACACAAATTTATTTTTCCTTTGCCAAAAAATCGTGCATTATACATACATGATTTCATCCCATAAATCATTCTCAAAGTATGCTTATTTTCTGATCAAAATGGTATTGCTGTAGGGATTCCCACTAGTCAATAACTTTATAGAGATTTTAGAAACAAAATTGAGGAAGATATTTCTAGGTGAAGAGCAACACATTCTAGTCATTTTTCAAAGGTGCTCAAACATTGAATCTATTGATTCAGCAGTTAATAACTTTTATTGCTTTAGCAGACGTAAAAGCGTACTTGAAATCATCGTCACATAACCTACCAAAAGTAGTGTCACTGATTATATATTTAATATGACGCAAAGTTTCGCAAGTATATATTTGAAGAAGTTATTGCTGCACTAAATATTTAATAAAGTTATTAAACTTTGCTTTATTTTACCTACTAACATAACTTATTTAAGAAGACGAGTAGGAGATCCAAACTAGGATAAAACTGTTTCCTCTCGCTAAGCAACACTTCATAAATTTTTATGTTCTGTAGGAAATTACACTGTTTACCCAGACATCGTTGTTTCAATATACTTTTTATGTTTCGTTTGAACAGCCTCTGTTTTATTCTTATGGTAATTTAATTAAAGGAAATGTTGGGACAAAAATAGAAGATTCTTATAAAGAACGAGATTTCAGCATATTGATAATGCGCAAACGCTAATCTTTGAGTTATAATACGTGAAATAGATTAAACATATCTCATCTTACGTTAGTGTGTTAATAATTTTAACATTAGTCGAAAAAAGATAAAGACGAAAGACAGTTTAAAGAAGATGCTTGGTTTGAAAATCCTGAAATTTATAAGTAGAGAATGGAGACGAAGGCTAATATTATTCATAGAAGTTACTCAATTTTAACAGAATTTATACATTTTGTACATTAGAAATTGCACATTTGTAGGAGCCGCAGGATGTAGTTTCTTCGGAATTTTAAGAATTAAGTTTGAAAATAATTTTATTTAATTTCTATTGTGAATATAATTAATGATTCCTCTGCATTTTTATCTGTATTCTATTGTTATTCAAACCTTGTTTCTGATCTATTGACAAAGACCTCTGTATTAAAAAGTTTATAATATTTAGCTGTCAAATTACTAGAAAAGATTTTCCAGCAATTACGAAGCTAAATAGTATTTACATATTCAGTTTTCAGCCTTCATCGACTATCATTTTTTTTAATTTCACTCTTCTAGAACTCAAATATTTTCTGGGAAGATAAGATATTCTCATTCAAACTTGTTTTGCTTTTTAAAATCAGGTGGCTTTTTGGTGCTGCTGAATGCCGTTAGTACTGTAGTGATGATGCTCCACACATTTGTTTTTAACACTGTCTTAATTTAAATTAGTTTTAAATTGTTTCGTTGATCAGTTTTTACATTCTTTCATTGAACTTGGCGTGTTTTGTTCGTAAAAATGGAATTGGATAAACACTTTTTCACTCACTTCATGTTTAAGTTTCAAAATTTCATATACGAGTGTATTCTGAATGAAAACACAATATTCATATTTTTTGGACATTAGTAATCAGTTAATCGATTAATTTAATTAAATTTTGCTTCCACGCGAGTGGTGACATCTAGTAGTGAATTTGAAAAAAATTGTCTTCAAGATTCCTTGATATTTATAATAATGAGGGAAAAATGAAAGACTAAAAAGTTGAAAATACAAGAAATAAAAAAAATCGGCTTTTTAGTACACAAATAAAAGTGTGTTTTTAGATTATTTTTTTATGTTTTAAAAAGTGTATTTTTATTAATTTTTTAACTTCCGAATCCATTCTTTTTTCAATGGACTGGTTTTAATATGATGTCATCACTTTCATTATGTTTGACGCTGCAAGGCCTAATCTGGCTGGCTTTTGTGCCGTCCTAACCAACCAATCAATCTGCTAGGAACACTATTGGATGAATTTTAATCTTCTGTAGAATAACGCAAGGCATGGTAAGTAAAATTGTCTGAAATTTTCGCATTTCCAGTGCTCGATTCTCAAGTCATCTATAGAATGATAATTAAAGAATCATATGCTTAAAATAAAGGACGAAGAATTAAGGTATCAGTAGTAACGGAGTGCCTGAAGAAAAATTCGTTCTTCAATCAGAAATATTAATTGCAATAACGTTCTAAAGTTGATGAAGACTGGCGAACAAGACAAATTCATGAGATAGAAGCTAATGAACCATATTCAGTTAGTTGGAACTTCCACAGATAACGAAAAGAGATTAATATCTTAAAGAAAACATGCAAAAAAATTCAAAAGAATCGTCTAATGTACATCACTCGAACTATAAGAAAAAAAGGAAAGTTTATGAAAGTAAATTCAATATGCAGTGTGAGAAATTTATTAACGTTTTTGCCGTTTGAAGGAACTAAAATATCCTAGAAATAAGGCTCCTCAACAAAATCTATTACAGTACAATCAAAGAATTTTAAAAAGGAAAGGAATTTATTTCTTGGTATGCCAATGCATATTTCAGAATAAATTTTGAACAAATCAAATTTCGTTTTAAGAAAAAATAGATGGACGCATTTGAGGAATCAGTTCCAGAATACATATTTTGAGATATGGCTGTTTTCTCGAAACATTGCAGAAAATATTCTAACGCAGCAGGTTTCCAAATTTAATTATTGTGTAATATGCGGATTCGTACTGGTTCAATTTCCCATAGCAAATTACACACTTAATTTGCCATGGAGAAGAAGTAAATTAGTGAAAAAATAGTGAATCTGAAATCCATAAAATGCTAGTTGTTTCCTGATTGTATAAGTATGCCCAATTTGGAAATTGTTTATTATTTTTCTGTGGTGGTCTGTTAACGAAAAAAATTGTTTAAGTTTTTCTTATTTAATACAAAATTACCTGATAATTGTCTGAAATTATCAGGTAATTTTATCGGCTAGTATAAATAACTTTCGGTTATTTATACTAGCCGATAAAACTTAATATTATTTGCATCTATTGACTCCCTTGCATTCTCGATATTTCCAAAGAAAACATGAATATTTAAAACGGTTGCATAAATTAGCTTTGCTAGTTACCTAGGTTTTCGTTTTCAAGCCAAACTGAAAATTTGTGAGGAGTTTTAACTGTAAAAATTTTCAAAACTGATGCGCAGTATTAAAACTTTGGTTATCTTATTTTCCGTTCTTTTAACCCTCTGACTGCACATCCCGCGATTTCCGCGGGTTGGAAGTTCGTCTGTTTTTTGCTGCATCCTGCGATTTTCGCAAGTTAATGGGTTTACTTAGTACTTTTAAAACGTTTGATCATATTATACTAATAAAGCCCTGCATGTAAATAGCAATCAGGTTGGTTGAACGATATTTGAACAAGTTTTAAAATGTTGCATCTAAATAGTAATTCAAAAAAAGTTTGCAGTCGGAAGGTTAATTCACATTATCTCAACTGGTTCAGTCTATACTCGAAGATACACAATAAAAATAAGGCACGGAGAAATCTCTTATATAATAACAATATTTTAATACGTTACCTTACAAAACTTCCTTTATAATATTCATCAACTAAATGGTGGGCGATACTTTTTTTTATAAAAAAATCTGGAGACCAATATAAAACTAGTAAAAGGATGACCAGCTGATAATAATTAGTAAATTACAAAATTAATCACATTTATAATATATTTTTAATTTTTGATGAATGTTTAAGAATGAATTTTTTTGATGAATTTGCTTTCTTGTGATATACATTGCGTTTTAATTTCCTAATCGTTTTGTTTTCAGTCCCTCGGGCTTTTACGATTTTTGTTTTAATCCCCAGGTTATTCACAAAAAATTATTTTCTACTTTTAATACACTGGAAAAGTGTGTTTCGTAAAAAGTTTTTTTTTAATTTATAATTTTTTTAGTCTTTAATATATTTCTTAATTCGTTTTATAATTGTTACAGTAGGTACTGTTCTACCGCCACGAGAAAAACCCCAGACACCAGAGATGCCGGTGGCCGTCGTTATGGAAACGGGATATTCCACTGCGTTTCGGGGTTGAAGGAAAAGGCTTTATTTCATTTGGCGCAGATAAAACCGGCCGAAGTCTCATTTCGCTTTGTACTTCGATCGAAAACAAATTCCTTGCCTAACAACGTGCGCTTAGTTTGCCAAATGTTGCGGCTGATTTATATCAGTTTCCCTCCTTTCTTGGACTCGTCTACTTGAGGCAACCCTGTTCAGGGTTTTTCTCGTGGCGGTAGAACAGTATCTTTTGATCAATTTTCATCGAAAAATCCCACAACTTTTTCCTTAAAATGATAGATCCAGTTAGGTATTCAAATTCTTTGTTCCTAATTTTTTACTTTCTTATTACATTCTTGCTTTCTTATATTAAAAACAGGATCTGCTCAACAACAGGTTAAAATCTTCAGACTTTGAGAAATTTATTCTTTTCCTATCACAAAAGCCGTTGCTTTTGGAAGAAAAACGCCTGGGCAACGCATTCGCTTTGGATTAAATTAAATAAAAATTTAGTGGGAATTAAGTTCTAAAAACATTAAAGTTTTCCATTTTCATCGGGAACACACAGCAGGTTGCATGCGGCTTTATCGTGTGAATTGGTTTTCTCATAATCTGGTTTTACTCTTATTCAAACACGTGAAAACCCTACGAAGACACATCTGGGTTGTGAAAATGAAAAGAAATTACTTCATTGAAATAGAAAGAGGAAGAACTTGTTTTTTACGAAAATACTTTTGAAAATAGATCTTTTTTTCATCTTTCAGTCTTCTGGAAGTAAATCAATTTTGCAACGTATTCTCTTCCAGAATTTCCCAAGATATTGAAGTTTTAGATTACACTTTTCTAGACATTTAGATTTGATTTGGATAAATTAGTGAAATTTAGTGGACGCGAAAGTATAGAGTACAATAGAGTCTCGATAATTCGAGTCTCGATTGTTCTAGTTTTCCATAAATCCGAGTTAGTGAAAAAAATCAGTTTGGCTACCAAATAATGACCAACGCATACACAACACGTGAAAGAATTACTGCATCTGGTTTTTATTGTTGTTCAACGGGTCATATGTCCACTGCGCACCACGAGGCCACCTGCAGAAATGCCCCTTCCCAAAGAAAACGGGATATATAGGAGCAATGTGTTTCAACAAAAAACAATTGACAATTATTTTAAGTAACCTGTTGCTATCAACAGTAATGTAATAATATGTAAGTACATTTTTCATTTAAATATATTGCACTGAAATTTAAAAATTGCTTTTATTTCCATTTATTTATTTAATAAATTTTATGATTTCGATATTTCGAATTTTCGATAGTTCGAGGTAGGATCGGCCCTGTCCACCTCGAATTATCGAGACTCTACTGTATACGAAAAATTAATTTTAGAATGAATAATTATGAAACCACATTTAGAAAGAAAGACTTAAAAACTGAAATATTTTCAAATAACAAAGCAATTGTGATATGAAAATATTTCAGTTTTTAAGTCTTTCTTTCTAAATGTGGTTTCATAAATATTCATTCTAAAATTAATTTTTCGTCTATCTATACTTGCGCATCCAAGCGTAACAAAGTAATTGTGATGCATAACACTAAATACAGGAACTGACATTTATTTTCGAGAAAGGAGGAAAGAATAGAATCTAAAACTGTGACATTGGACACTAGTGTTATTTTAATATTAAATTTGAATAATTCCATTTAAAATTTACATAAATTCGTATAAGAATAAACGCAGCATTCTTCCTCTAAAATTCCTATTAACGTAATTGTTTTGAACACAGATGCAGCAAAATGGCAAATTTTTTTAAGTGTCTAAATGCATTTGGATTAAACGGAATTCTTTGAAGATGTGCATGTTTTCATTTCATATCCACTAGTTATCTTACAAGTTCCTCTCAGAGCTATATCAAATTTGCTAGTTTTTTTGATGAAATTATTGTTGTAAATTATGCTGACTTATTTATACAGAAAGAAATGAGTGGCAATTCGTTATTGGAAATTCGGAAAACTAATAAATTAAATACTAATTTTTTCCCTTCATTTTAAAAGAATTTGGAAGAAAAAAGCTTGTAAGAAAAAGTAATTGCATTAGCTGAGATATTTTATTTGATATAAAATATACTTAAAATTTTATTTTAATTGCTTTAAAATGGTATAGATAATAAAACTTTCTGAAAACACATCTTTCGATTCAGTTATTCTAAGAATTAATAAGTCAGTTTTTTCTGTAAATTTAAATATTTTAACCGCTTAACTTAATAATTTTCTTTGCTATCTAATAAGATGATCCCTTCTGTTTTGGAAAGGGGCTGTCGTTTTCATTCATCTCAGAAGGCATATAATAGTTGAGATGTTTACAGATTCTACGTAATTTTTGTGTCAAATTATAAAGCTAATTAATGATTAAATTTTAGTTTTAAGACTAAAAATGCGACAATTCGATGCACGTGCATTCTCGGGGTTTTAAGTTAACCGGTTAAAAGGTTAAGTTTAGTTATATTAATCTCCCGTTTTCAAAGAGAACAAGAGCTAGCTTGTAAAGGACCTCGTAATTTTCAATCGTGTTCAGATGACGAGGACGAAACTTGGGCCAACACCCTCCTCTCCAAACTTCCACACCACACCAGCTGGAGCAAATTTTACCCTTGACGTCAGATTTGCGGTTCACCAGGCCCATTCGGGTCTCCAGCCTGCGACCTTCTGGTCACGAAACCAAGATTTTACCTCGAGACGACCGCGGCCTTTAATTTCAAAGAAAAAGTTTAAGAGAGAGTTGATAATCCCATAGCAATAATATGGGATACGAAAAATCCACATCGAAAAACCAGAAAAAATGAATTTTGGTTATCGGCCTTTGATAAATAATGTTGTTTAACTATAAAAAGATTTTTTCCAGTAAGCAACAGGTACCATGCTTCATTCTTTCATCTAGTACAGAAGTTTCCAATCTTTTTTCCCTCGCGTACCTCGTGACCAGTCTTTTCATTTTGGCGTACTTGAACTAATTACAATTGCAAGAGTTATTTTTTTATTTTCTCTGGCAACCGAAGTGTTATCCAATATCTTGTTAATTGGAGAGATGTTAGTGACCGGAGGGGAATAGATATCTTTAACAAACTCAGGACCCTGTGCAATACTTGTGTTCTTCATCTACAATGGGCACCATCACATGTAAATTTAAAATATAACGATATTGCTGATAGTCTTGCTAAAGAAGGTACCACCATGCCTCAGGCCCATGTAAAACCCTTGAGTTATACTCAAGAAGAAATTCCCTTGTTAACATTTCTTGGAGGCATCCACCAGCTCATTCATGGTATCGTTGTGAAGGCCCAGGTGCTGCTATACGTTTTAAGGGGGTTAGGAAAGACCAAACAGCTTTGGCTCGCTTATCATCCGGATACTTAAAAACCCTCAGATTCTCTCGTGGTGATAAGAAGTTCAATATCTGCGCAAAGTGCAACATGATTGAGGCCACTCCGCAACATCTGCTTGACTGTGTTGCCTTGGTGTATGATGACCTGCTTAAGCGACCGGATTTCGTGTTGGAGGTGATGAGGGCGAACGCTCTCATGGATCTGATCTGATTCACATCAGAAGGATTAGTAAGAAGAAGAAGATTTCTTATTTTACATTTTATTCCATTTTTTAATAATATTATTTCAACGCCAAATCAATTGAAACCAGTATTGTAATAATTACACATTAATTTATAAGGATAGATAAAAATTACACTTCCTTTTGCTTTTTTTTCTTTTACTTTGAGGGACATAGGACTTTTTACATAGGACTTCCACAACTTTAACTTTTACTTTTCACATAAATTTCTGGGTAACTAAAATTCTCTTACATTTTTAATGTTTTCTTGTGTCCTGCAATACTTTGAGTTCCAACTTTGAGTTCGCGACCCCCGACTGATCCTTCACGTACCCCCAGGGGTACAAGTACCACAGGTTGGGAACCTCTGATCTAGTACAAAGAAAAATATATCATAACTACTACAATAACATGTGCAATTTGCTGACGTTTTCAATGATATTATTGATTATTTTCAATGATATTCTAATTTATTCATACATAATTTACTGAATTGCGAGAATTATATTTGCAGTGGAATTTTACAAACGAGGCAGCTACACAATCCAGATCAGACAAAATCCAAATTTATTCAGGTAAACTGTGGGAGTAAATAATTTTAAAATTTTTAGTAATAGGAACATTTAATTAGTTTTTAGTAATTTCAAGAAACAGTTAAAATTTATAGGGCCAAAGGTCTAGAGCAAACTCTCATCAAGTTTCAAGAGATTATTCGAACTGAATACGGTATAATGTAAAACCTAGTGTGATGTTCACAAAGGATGATTGCGCTATGCTTATACAGAAGGCATTCTAAACAGTATGCAGGGTGTTTCAAAAATATCTGACCGAAATGAAAGGGCAGGTCAGGCATACGATAAGCATCCAAAATCACCTAGGAACATGAATGCGAAAACGCTATCTAGAGGCAGCATATGATATTTAATATAAAACAGCGCTGGCCAAAATGCCGATATCTTTTTGAATCTTAAAGGTATTGAACTAAAGTTTTATATAAATTGACCTTTATATTTGGCTTTGAAATTCCGAAAGAAAAATTAGGCTACCTTTAGTGCATGCGCAGGTAAAAATCATTTACTACAAATGCTCATACTTTCTCTAATATTTAAAGTATTTACTTCAAATTTTTAGACAGAGCTACTCTAGCATATTATCACATATTCTGTAAGTTTCATACAATTTGGTTGAAGAATATACTTGCGAAAAAATTTGGGATTTTTTAAAGAAACCTTTATATCTTCCCGAATATTCCAGCTATTTTTACGAAAATTCATGTAAATATTGCGCATAACACACAAGATAATTGACGAAAGTTACAAACCATTACAAGATTTCTGTGAAATGGGGTGAGCCAAAATCCCTTTTCGACATCATCAATTTCCAGTCGGTCTCCAAAATGCCCTCGTGACCGAATCTTCAATGCAAATTGTGAGTTAAAAACTATTCTTTATATGGTCGAAGTTCGAGGAGATATTTGAAAAAATGTGCAAATTTCAAAAAGTGTCGGCGATTGAGTCAAGCGCTGCATTATTTTAAATGCCATCTACTGCCTCTAGATGGTGTTTGCACACCCATGTTCCTAAGTGAATTTGGATGCTTATCATATGTCTGACCTACCTTTTCATTTTTGCCAGATATTTTTGAAACACCCTGTATATGGATCAAATGTTCAAACATGTAGGTAAACTTTTTAAAATTATTGGATATTCTTTAATTTCCTTAAAGAAATTTTACATACTTATCTAGAAAAAGTTCAATATATTTATTGACCTAAAATACGTGAATTTTTCATATGTTCCATAAAAATATTTGCGATCCAGTCAGACATAAGAAACATAAAAAAAATTAATGAAAAAGCATATAAAAATATGGAATTCAGACGTACGAAATACAAAGGAGTTAAAGAAAAAATATTTTAAAAATTTTAATCTTTTTATTATATAAAAAACACATTTATGCTTCCATTTGGTATAACTCTTAATATTATAATTCTGTTTCTGTTTCAATGTTATTTTACTCAAGGAAAACGTGGATTGCATATCGCAATTCAAAAATATCCCGCTTGTGTTAGATCAAAAATTTTATTTCAGTTTAAATTTTTGAAATCTTAGAGATGTATAATTTATATTGAAATTACTTTTCTGCAGCAGCCTTCTGTGTATTAATTTTTAAAAGAATAATTTTAAAGGAAATTATAGAATTATTACATAAAGTGATGGTATCAGGTATTAAAAATATAACAGAATATTTTTTGACAAAAGGCAACACTATGCATCAAAAGTTAAGAAATCAATCTGATTGGGCAAGAACACTAAAAAGAGAATTGAATTCAGCAATGGAATTTCAGAAATTAAAACTTATTTTCATTCATTTCTCCATCTAAATTATACGTGCACATTCTTTGATTCCACCAATTTATGCAAAATATAAACAGAATTTGCAAAAGAACAGCAAATTCTTTCAGATAAGCTATTTTTAAATAAATGTCAATTTTTATAATGCATGTTACTAATAAAAGTGACATTGTATGGTTAAGAAACACAACCTATCTTAACAGAAGGCAAATTTGCCATTAAAAATTCACAAATAACTTTTTTCTCGCATATAACTATCTCTAAATGCGTGCCTGTATATTCCTTGTGATTCTACTAGAAAACAACGAAGTAAAACGCATATTCCTGTCAACAACTTCGAAACTTTACGAAGCGAAATCCGGAAACCCGTTCTCCATTATAAGAGAATGATTGAAGGAGCTTTTATAAATATTAGCCAAGGTTTTTAAAGCAAAGTTTGCATTAAATAAAAAAATAAAGAAGATAAAACATTTTTAAATGCATGCAAAGGATTATAATTCTTATGATAAAAAAATGTAATCTGTCTTAGAGAGACATCAAGACGTAAACTCGACGGCGAAAATTCTCATATTGAAAATAATTATCGTATACTTCCAGTTTCTATAATGAAGCGATCAAATAAGACTTGAATTCCTGTCAACAACTTCGCAACTTTGGTGGGTGAATCTCTAAAATTCACATGCAGCCCTCTCTTATAAGAGAATACTGTTGAAGGAACCTTTATAAACACTAATCAAGTTTTTTAAAGTAAATTTCGTATTGAACAAGAAAAGGAAAGAACGTTAAAAAAGCTAGCTAGAATGTAAATTAGCTAGAAATCTAGAACGTAAATCAGCTGCAAAGAATTATAATTCTTATGTTTAAAAAAAGCAATCTGTTTTAGAGGGAGCACCAAGACATAAATTTGACAGTGAAAATTGTCATATTAAAATTAATTACCGTATATTTCTCAATCTAAATATACATTTCTCGTGATTCTACTAGAAAACAGCGAAGTAAAACTTACACTCCTGTCAACAACTTCGAAACTTTGGGAAGTGAAATTCGGAACGTTACACTCAGTTCTCCATTATAAGAGAATGCTATTGAAGGAACCTTTTTTTAAAATTCTAACAATGGTTTTTAAAGCAAAGCTTGCATTAAATAAGGAGTTAAAAATAGAGAACGTAAAAAATTAAAAATGGCTGCGAGTGTAATTCTTATGGTTAAAAAATGCTATCTGTTTTAGTGAGAACATCAAGACGTAAAACTCAACCGCGAAAATACTCAAACTGAAATTAATTACCGTATATTTCTCAATTTAATTGAACATTTCTCCCGATTCCACCACAAAACGACCAAGCAAGACTTACATTCCTGTCAGCAGCAATTGGAGATGTTTGGGGATGGAACTCTAGAGCACCACATTAATCCAGGGAGAATCCTTCGGCAGTCTGACGAGTCGTCAACAAGCGGCGGATTTTTTTGCTGAAGAGAATCTTCCCCGTGTATCAGATAAGACACGGAGAGAAGCCATACCGAGTCGCTCTCTCGATGTGTTATACGAAAGAGAACTATGTTAAGAAACTTGCGCCGATGTCCCGGAGCCATGTATTATTCATGTAAAGTGATTTATCTGCCGAAATGGCTTCGGACAAAACAAAAAAATGCGCAATTGTTTCATTCTCGATGAATAATTGCGGGAAATTTTTTTATATTACTAATATAATAGCCCAGATCTGTCTCTCATTGATCCAGTAACATTCTGACATCACCAACAATAAAATTCGCGCCAAAGCACTGCGATACGTTCTTTAATTCTCTGTGCCTATCAGTTCTCTATAATTGTGGCGCTCAATAAAGCATTGGCGCAAAGAACGAAAATTAAAAGTCATTCTATAAAAGAAGCAATGGAGGAATTTATTACCTTCTATGCGAACATTGAATTGGCAATGAAAGACTCTGAAAGAGCTATATCGCCAATTGTATTTTTTGTATATGGTTATATTCTAAGCTGCCTATATCAAGTAAGTTTATATATTAAGTATATTAATATGTAATATTACTAATATAATAGCCCAGATCTCTCGGTAACGCTCTGACGTCACCAACAATAAAACTCGAGCCATAGCACTGCGAGACGTTAAACGGCATTATTTCATTGTTAGAGAACCTAAATTTTAGTAATTTTAAATTTAAAAGAGTAATTGTCGCTCTAATTTCAAATTTAATAGCTCTAAAATAGTGAAATAAAATTTGCTATCGATTGATATAAAATTTATCTCGCTACGATCAATAGATCCCGAGAAATTTTAAATTATATTAATCATATATTTCAAATTAATTTCCGTTTTTTAATAGAAAGTAGTAAATTATGTTGGTGGTATATCATGCGCGTGATATAGTTTGGACGCCGCGATACATCTGATTATTTATTGCAATGGTGATGATATAAAATTATACTATTTTTTGGCAACGTTTAACAAGCAAAAAAGTGCTTTGTTTTGATTAGAATTTCGAAAAAGAATTCCTTTAAAATTTTAACTTATGGCTTTCAATCAATGTTGAACATTTCTCTTGCATGTATATATATTTAAACACGTCAAATTTGACGGGAAATTTCTCGAATGAAGAGCCATTTGCACCCGTCATGCCATGACGGATGATTTCCTAGTTTGTATAGATTTGCCAAGAATTAATATTTCGATTATCGGCGTGGAAGTAATATACAGTCGTGGAAAAAAGTATAACCTCGCAAAATTAGCTGACATTAGACTAAAAAATATATAATATTTTTATGAAAAGTAAGGATGCTTCATGATATAATGAAGTCGCATCAAAAGTAAATTTAAATTAAATTACATTATGTAAAATTTTATAAGAAATTAGAGAAATTACCATACAGTTGAAGTTGGAAAATGTATAGAGTAGATATGATTTATTCTTTAGTAAGTGATGTGGGAACCTATTATTAGCATTAACAGTCGGTTCATAGAACCAGACAGAGCTCGGGAGGTGTCCAGGTCAATTTTGTAGCAGCAGTTTTTTATTGTGGTTTTTTATACCGGTATTAATTTTTAATTGTCGCCGATTTTTGTAAACATCTCGAGTCAGAATGCCTGAAAGGTTTCCCACTGGATTCAGCTCGGGACTTCGAGATGGTTATCTGTTGTATAGAATTTTAAACTAAAGAATTTTTTTTTAATTATTTAAATTCTAGATATATTTTTTTTCTCTCTCTCTCTCGACTTGGTTTTACTAAATTGTTGTTTAGAAGTTATTAGTGTTTTTTTATTTATCAAAAATCTAACGATAAGCCATTAATATTATTGTAATATTTTATTTGTTTCGAAAATTATTAGTTGTGCAACAAAGTATTTCTTAACTAAATCTCTCTTCAGTCGAGACTTGGGTTTTCCTGGCGGAAAATATCTTTCTTTTACGAACCAACGCTTCTACAAGTTATTGACCCCAGCGGTGGGGAAATTTCCAGGAAACACCAGACCCCTTTTGACTCTCTGTGCGGGCGCATTGCAAAAATTCCGCTTTCCCACCCTCGAGCTGACCTTTGAACTGAAAATGGTGGTGTTTTTCACCCGTTTGGGGTCGGTGACTGAAATTTTGGTTGTCGGCGGTCTCAGACAGAGAGGTTTTAGGCTCCGAAGAGGGAGAGAGGCTTTGGCTTTGAAGAAGGGAAGAGGGCCCTCCTGGCTCTCGGCCCGGACTCTGAGGCTTTGCAGCAAAAAGAAGATCGGACCGGGTTGGAGATGCGGGATTCGGTGGGGCGAGGCCGTGGCGTCTGAGACCATTGACTCTGTTGGGCTGGCTCTCGGTGCAGTTAAAATGGATGGAAAACGGTGAAGTCGAGGAACGGTGAGGTCATTGTTCGTGTGTCCTGGGTGTCTACAAACTGCGGGCGGATTGTTTTACACCTAGTGCAGATGATTAATGTACCATTTTCTATTAATGTTCCTTAAAACCTTGTGTATTTCTTCTATATGTCTGTTTAATACATTATATTTTCATCTTCATCATTAAAACTCAAACCTTTTACTCAGATCTTCTTGCATATCTATCCTTCTTTCACTTTGTTTATGAGCAGATTCTGCCTTAGAAGTTTAATTACTGTGCAATGTATAAATAGAATAGTGCTGTTAATGTTTATTACTATTAATGTAGAACTTTGCTGTTAAGAAACACATACTCGGGACAGTATTATTCAGGGATATTATGATTGTTAAGAGTTGAAGTACATATAATGAGTTTGTAATGATCAAAGTTAGCATCTATGATTTATATTGATTATTTAATAAAGATTATTAGTTTTACATTGTTTGAGAACAGGGGTTGTTGTGCATTACATTTAGGCTAAGTAATACAGACATAAGCATTGCTTAGGAGTTGTGTTCTGAGATATGAATTAAGATATTCATGTGTGAGTTATAGTGATGCTTAGTTAGAGTTAATATTTTTATATTTTGATATGGATGTTGAGATATTTTTTTTGTGAATTAGATGAAGTATTTGAGTTATTAATATGCTATGAGATTGAAGTTAAGCTATTTTTTTTTAGTTAGTGAAGATATGTTCTATACTTGAGATATTATTGTGTTGTTGAGATTGAAGTTAGGTTAGTTAAGTTATGAGTCAGTGAATACACTAGTTTTTATCACATTCCGTTGAAATATTGTAGTTCCGTACAGTTTCTAGAAAGGAATTTTGCTAGTGAATAAACTGTTAACTCATAATTATATAACATGTTTTAGTATTTTGTGAATTTGAATTTTGTGGATGTGTTCTTTTATTTACGAGTAATTTGTTTGATGACATGAAGATCTTATGATACGTATATCCCTGCGTGTGGGTTCCTTCCATTTTTATGTGATTTTGAGTTATTGGCTTGTTATTACTTAGTTGTATTTGCACATTACACTTCCTGTTTGTTTATTTTACAGGTTTGATTTTCCTCATACTATGTCTTGAATATAGGGAGGAAAATTTTGTTTGGTTTCTTTTAGTTTTTGTCTGTAATGAAAATTAAAAATCATTGGTTCTGAATTTACCGGGTGGGGATGATCCCTTGAGTATATTCCCCTCAAATTTCTCGCGCATTTTCATATTGGGTTGTTACCATAACGTGTAGTCAAATATGATCATGTCTGTGTGTTATACAACCGAATGTTCCTAACTTGCATCATAAAAATCTCATTAAAATTATTCAAAATTTTCTTTTCTAACGATGCTTTGTAATTATTTTTGCTTTCGTTATGTTCATGTTTTCTGGGGTTATTTTCGGGAACATCTATCCATGAAAAAGAATTTTTACTTAAAATTCAAATGATAGCGATTTGCAATCTTGCTATTCTTTCTTTGATTTCAATAATTTTTTTAAACCAGTAAATGTGTTATCCCTACGACCTTTTCTTGTACATACACGATGGGTCCCGTTTATTTTTTGGTTTTGTTTAGTTTCGTCGTTAGTGAAAGGAATCGAGTATGCTTTTTGAACCCCTTCCTGTTGACAGAATGTGTAGAAAATGCAATTTAGGTTTGGATCCACATTTCGGGTGTCAAGACCGCATACCAAATTTCGTGTATCTTATCGTATTTTTGAGTTGTCGTGTTCGCATACGCTAACAGACAAAGAAATATACAATCTACCATTTGAAAGATTTAGTCGCAACTTTGGTGTAAAGATCATATACAGTAGAACTTCGATTAACCGTCACCGTCGGGACCAGCGCTCTGCCGGATAATCGAATAGACGCATGACAGAAATCTCTTAATACATGTAGGATATTACCCGTAAAGAATAATTTAATCACTGTATAAAGAAGGATTTAAGAGCTAGATTAATTTTTTTGACGATAGATGGAGCCAGAGTTCTGCTCTGTACGAACTACGAGCAGCGCCCTTTTTTTCCCAACAAAACCATACTGCACGCTGAGAACAGCGCAGCACACCGCAGGCAGCCGTCAAGTTAACATATCTCTCAATCCCTCTGTTGTAAATTAGATCAGTCTTGGCGCAGTTAAGCCGCCGATCTTCCCACTATGGTAACTATGTCCCGTCTAACTTTCCTTATGGCTCTCTAATCTGCAAATCTCTAATACCGTAATATTCTTAACCCGTAACATCTATCCCTCTTTAATCTAGCTCCATAAGTTAAATATGACTTCATGTAAATTCTCAACACTCTCGTAAACTTTCTATGTACATATCTCTTTTCCCCCTGTAAATTCTCCCTATAGTATTTAAATAAATGTTTTGCATTTAACTTGAAGTCTACTCATTTATTTTATGTGATATTTTGTTCTGAATGTTCTAACTTTAATGTAATAAAAGCCCTTAAATCCCCTAGACATAAACCCGATCTATTTACCCCTTAAAGGTAACCCTTCTGTGGGCATTTTGTTTATTGAACGGAATCCTACATACATGTGAACAGTAACGTAATTTCACAGCTGGCTTGGGACAAAATGAAAATAAAATCCTTTAAAAGTGAATAATACATACATGTGTGGGATTTGTGCCCGTCACCACCAGATGGCGCAGCGACTCTCACACTGTAAAGGCTCTATGTCACTCAGAGGCAGGGTTGCCATGTTGGCCTTTTTAAGCCCAAATTATGGAAATTTGGCCTTTTTTCAATGCCCTTGGCCTTGGGAAATTTTCTTTGGCCTTAGATTCATTTTTAGCCTTCTTTGGCTTTATTTTCGGTAATGACTTGTAGAGCAATTTTTAATGACTTATTTACTTAAATTAATTCATTCTAATTGATTATTAAATACTTTTTAATAAACTTGTGATATTACACTTTTCAGATTATACAAAGTGAGCTGTCAAACGAAATAGCTCATGAATAGAAAAAGAATGTTTTAATTTTTTTCACTTCAATTTTAGTTTAATAATAGAGCATTGCACATATCCCGATCAAGTGGGATTTGTTTTCATGAAGGATACCCTCTTTTCTTAAAATCAATGAGGTCTTCAATCCGTTTGACAAATGTGGCCTTTTTTGGCCTTATTTTTAAGAAGGTTTGGCCTTATTTTGCTATTTTGATCTGACAACCCTGGTCAGAGCTCAGACGAGAGGTAAGATCCGATGGGAAAGACAAACTCTCGCGTAGGAGACTCCAACTGCCTTGAGCTTCCGCGAAGGGGAGATTCCAGATCTCAATGTCCAGCAACTGACCGCACGAGATGGTCAAGCCTTAAGGATTGTCTGAGTCCAGTGGTACGACGAGATAGAATTGTGAACTCTCCGACACTGGATTCTATTCTGTTCACAGCTAAACAAACACCTGTACAATCATAGCAGCATTATCACCTGTAATCATCATCTCTTTTCTGTCAACATAGTGGTAATAAATAGGTGCGTTACTTCAAATGGAGTGATTGGTTTTATTTCAAACCATCACACCCATACATGTTGTATTTAATTTTACAAAACGATCAATATAAACTTCAATACAAGAGCAGTAATGTACGGAAATATAATGTAAAACTACAGCGACCTCTCACTTATACGCGCTCTCTTTTATGCGCGTTTTTCACTTAAGCGCTTTCTTTTCGCGGTCCCGACCAGGGATATGGGAAAACAATGTTAATTCTTATTCATTTATGCGCCGCACTAAAAAATCACCTCTCACTTATGCGCGTCGCAAAAAATGTTCTTAGTTCAAAAAGTTTTCTTTTTTTCAGCAGAACAAGAAAGCAGAACAAAAACCGTTTTTGCTCTGATTCTAGGAATCCATTCCCACGCCCTTCCTCTATGTTCAGATTCCAGGAACACATTCCTCTACACAGGGGTGTACGAGGGGGTTCTTGTGATTGACGCATTTAAAAGTCGCATTTATACAGCAGCCAATTAGAGAGGTTAGTATTTTATGTACCACGTGGCATTGATCTCTAACGAAAGAACCAACTTTGGAGTTTTGGTTATGGTTAGATGGTTACATTTTAAAATGGCAAAAAGAACGAAATTGTCGCTTTTTTTAAAAATGGATGTTATTAAAAAATTCGAAGAAAATCCTTGTACCGCGAAAAAAGTTTTAGCGTAGCATTTTAATGTCCCAGAATCGATAATGAGAGCGATTTTAAAAAATTGGGAGCATTTCCATTTTCTTTGTGTTCTTAAAAAATAATTAACGGGAGTTATACACGTATTTGCATTTTGAAACATCCTATTTACATTTTTCAGTAGTATATACAAAGTATTAATTAACAATGCATGTGCACTGTATTGAAGTCTCACTTTTAAGCTCCCTTTAGTGGTTTTTCACTTTTGCGCGTGTTTTTCGCTGTCCCCTGTGCCGCGCATAAGTGAGACATCATCGCATAAACTTTTTGCTATAAACTATAATTATTTTACTTTTTATTTTTTAGACGATGACGGATAACAGAAACTGACGGTTAAACGAGTGACGGTTAATCGAAGTTTCACTGTACTAAAATTCATCCATCTGTCGTTAGAATCATCCGTGTTTTTGAATCATCCCGTTCACATTTGCTCGGACAGATCAATCGACAGGCAGTCAAGTAGGGTAGGCCGGGACTAGTTGGGCCGTTTTTTCTTCTAAGAATTTTTTAAAAAAGGGAATTCAAAATTTTGAAAATATTTTTAAGCTGACACTATTAGTGAACCTTCAGAAATAATTCACCATAGTAAAACTTGAATATATTAACTACTAGCAGTATGCGCACGGAATCGGGACTTCGACGAAATGGAGGGAAAATGTCCTAAATTACACGAAAAAGTTTTGAAAACAAAATCAAAACAAAAGATACACTTTATTGGTTTTTCCCGCTTATTTTTCCTCTCGACAGTGAAGCGAATGTAATGATGTCACCGGAAGGAATCGGATTATAGAAATGCATGCTGGGATAAAAGCATATTACGTCACCTCCTGCGAGGAAGCAACAATACATTCTGGGATCGTCCGGAGAAACTCTCGTTGTCGAATCTCGCTAGCAAAAAAACTGTTTTAATTGATCAGGGAAAAATTAATTTTAAAGAAAACGGAATAATATATTTTAAATCCGACAGTTTGTTCTTGTTTTAAATCCGACAGAAACGTTCCAGTTATAAGCTGAAAAAATGAAAATTATAGAGTTGTTAGAACGTCAGATGCGAGGATTTGAAGAAATCCTTATCAAAAATTACCATAAAAGTGACTATTATTTAAAAATTTCAGAAAATTCAGTAAATTTTGTTGGAAATTCAAAATAAACTTCATTAGAACGAAAACTGTTTGTTCTATTCGATGGTGCATTGATTGTTTTTCAACGATCATTAGAAAAGATACTACAACCGTAATCGTGCCAAAAATGACCCAAAACACCACAAAACATTAAATAAAAAATTTTCTAGAATAAATTTTAAGATTCTGACTTCGAGGTGCATTGAGTCACCATTAAGTCTATCTCTGTGCCAAATTTTATGGCTGTAAGTGCGATAGATTCGTCTGGACATCGCGCACACACGCAAACATTGTCTTTTATAAGTATAGATCAGTATTAATTTAAAACCTCAAACTTACACCAAGTCGCTTGGCCCAACCTGCCCCGACTGCATGCTAAATTTACCCATTACTAACATGAAGCGACTATCGCAAAACATCCTTCTATATTATTATACTTTATTAATTTAAGTAACGTACTTGTGTTATTATCCACATTATGCGTATTATATACAAATTTGATGCATTTCTATTCAATAGAAACTGAGTACAGCTCTTATGGTCATCGTCAAATAGAATTGTGTAATTATAATCAAAATTGAGTCCGCATGGTTTTTCATAACAAATATCTTGCATAATAAATCTGGTACAATTCCACCCCACATATTCAGAGATATTTCTATAACGCACATCCTGATAAATCCTGTGTAGCAGCACGGGCCAACGTGCCCCAAGCGAAATGGCCTAACTTGCCCCGCCATTTTTGCTTCTCATAAGTGTAGGGATTTTTTCTGAAACATTTCGATAAGCAAACAAGCCCTAAAGTAGCAATGAAGAACTATCTATCTGAATATTATTTGTAAAAATGGAAATTATTATTTATAAGCAAATAAAAAAACGATTATTCATAAGTGAGGAAATTTACTCAGCTCAGCAAAAATTAGAAAATTCTGGCTGGTTCTTTAATGAATGCTACTTCTTGAATGACGCTGATGTGGATTGATTTAGTTATATTAAGGTCCCATTTAGTCTACGATCTCTCTGTCCACTGAATTACAAAAACTCGTGGGCTTAAGTATACGTCCATGAACAACAACACATCACAACGAAAGCTTTCAGCATATACTATTATGATGTCGGATCCGGACGTAAACAAAAGGAAGAAACAATTTGCATGAAAGATTAGATTAACTTGCAAACCAATAATAGTGTAGAAAAAGAAAATGCGTGAAAATAGGCAAAAACGCCCGCATTTACCACTTAAAATCTTTATTAGAATTGTCCAGGCAAGGAACTAACGCTCAGGAATGTGGGCGTAGCTATGTGCTCAAAGAGATTCAGACCAGACGCAGTGTGATTGATTTCACATCTGCAGCGCTTTCTTCGTTACCCCACAGAAGGTTTGGGGAACAGGGGAGGGGTTTCTTAGAATTCGGAGAGTGCAAGCTGTCATTGCAGTTTTTGAGAGGGGAAGTGAATTTCCCTTATCTTTGAAAAAAAGTATTTTGAGGTCTCTCTCTATTCCAAAGGTGCATCCGATATTTACTTCATTTTACGTACTTAATTTTTGAATTGAATATTTAAGAGGAAAGTTGTTATGTTAAATGTTATAAAGATTCAGTGACTGACCAGTTATGATTTGACCGTTCTTACACTGAAAAAGGCTCTCTTTACTTAAAGATTTGCATTCATCAATTCATCATTTTTTTTAAATTTTGTATTTGGTAACGCATTTTTTTCTGTTAGTAGATTTTGCATTATTTTTACTCTGACAAAACGAAAGTAATTGTTACAAATAAAGTTATTAACAGAACGAAAGTTAGTGTCAATTTGTTCATCAGTTCTGTTTTTTATGCTTTTTGATTTCTTAAGCACTCTAGCAATCTACATGAGATTTTCTTCAACAATTTTCGTTAGTAAATCTGTGACAATCAAATCTGAGGCAAGCTTAGACGGACACAAATCTTCTAGTTAAATGTAATATCCCTTGAACGTTAAAGGTACCATGCAACCATACAAATAAATAAAGGCAATAATTAAAAATGTTAAAAGTATTTTCATTCGACGTCAATGGCGACGCGCAAGCTAAATTAAGTTTGTAGAAGTGACTTTATTTTGTGTAATTTTAAAGAGCAGTGAATAAAACTGAGCATGTATTTTAGAAAGCATCCCTACCCGTTTGGTCCGAAATTTGATACGGATCTACAATTCGGGTGTAAATTCCATCTTACATGATCAAGAAAATGCAAAAAAAAAAATATCGCATTCAACATTTTTAGAAAATTATGAAGTTGCAAACTCTGTGTGCATACATACTTTTGTGATGTAAATTTAACTGGTGTAAAAGGAAGTAAATTTTAAAAAATAAAAAGAAATAAGGACTACGTTAAGTTCTCACTACTTTTAGTACTGTAATTCAAAACAATAAATAACACCCTTCAGAACAACTTTCGTGTATTTATTTTTTTAAAAAAGTTTATGACTCGAAATTACTTACTTTTGTGACTAAGTGTATATTTCTTATATGAAGGAGTAAAAAAAGTAAATTTAGTATAGCTATGAAGTATAGCTATAAAACTTAATAGTATCAGTAATCAGTATTAAAACTGTCACCGTTGTAAAATTTTTGAAAAATTGAATAAAATGAACCAGTAATTTTTGAGAAGTGAAAGAAAGGCATTTTGTAACAATTTTTAAGTTTAATATCATCTTTTTAAAAGCAAAATTTACAAATCTGTCCACTTCTACATCTTCAATTTTCAATTTTTAAGTGCCTTTTTTTTTAAATAAAAGCTGTTGTCATCGTTTTGTATTGCTTTCAAAACGGTTTTTTTATTGCAGACTAGTGTTTCGAACCAGGTATGAGTACATATTCCCAGAATATTTGGAGAAAATTTTGATATTTATTGAATATTAAAATTTGAATAATCATTGAACTAGAATCATTCATGTGCATGTTCATCATTAATAAGTCATTGAACTGTAACTCTAATAATTGGCTGTTTCTTTAATAATGGCTTCTTTTTTAATTAGATTTTCATCCAATTACAAAAGTTGAAAATATCGCCCTAACTGACCACCAAGAAAAAATGGGAACTGCAGAATTGTTATAGGCTACTTTTGCACGCCTTCAAAACCACAAAGATGTCGAAGTATTTTGTTTCCGGGAAAGTAAATCTTTAAGTGGTAAGGTCATTATCTTTTTAAGGCACAGTGGTGAGTAGCTACTTTTCATTAAATCAATTAAAATGTTTATGATTTGCAGTATAACGACATTGTTAAATGTTTCTGCTTCCTTCTTTGAATATACAAAAATTAATAATACTCTCATAGATTACTCCAAGTTGTGAGATAAAACACATCTATTGCTGCCTAAGCACATCGAATTACATATAGAACTAGACAATTTATCTCTAAACAAAATAACATCTTACTTTTGCCACAACCTAGCTAATAAACTATTATAGTTGAAAAATAATCAAAAATAAAATTTATCACCATTCATGGGGGAGAAAAAATAAAAAATAGTTTTTTTAGTAAGAGCCATTTGCAGTTATTCACATGATAATTAACAATTTTTAACAGACGCAACAGTTTTATGTAACCTATGACATATTCAAAGCAAAAGCTATATTTTATAATGCTGGTGGTCTTAAATATCTCGAATGTTGAAATTCTACGAATTCTTTATAATATTATATTTAAAAAATAATGGGCAAAGGGGTGACCAAATTCCTTAATAGTTTGTCGACCAGCTGATTAGCCAGGAATATTGGCTGTAGCTAATTTCAATTAAATATCTTATATAAACATTTTTCATGACTGCCATAAGTGAACTCAGTGAGACAAAACATTTTTGACTAACTGATGAATAAATAATATGCGCCACACCTCATTTTCTTCTTCACTTTATCGCATTCGAAGATTACATAAAGAAAGGATTGTAATCATCAACCAGCGGGAGTGGCCTCCCCTAAACTTTCTCGCATACTTTTCAAACATTTGCCATTTCCCTTCCCCCTGCGCTGATAAAAAGTTCGAACCAACTGTAACCCAGAATGCAATGACTATCAGAAGGTTTTTCATTGTTGATTATAGTGATAGTAAAATATTGAGGTGAAGAATCATATTCAAAAAGATACGTATGTATTAAAACTTACCAATATTTATTTCGCGTGCGGAGAAGAATACAGGAGAATAGCTTGCTGGCTGAATAGCTTGCGCATGCGCAGAGATTGCTTCCAATACGCAAGTAAAACGAGACGCCCTAAATGTTTGCTTCCTTACAAAATCTCGCCGCCAGAATTGGTTTTTGGCAAACTGCCAAGTTTTCGGGGTATCCCTTCTTTGCACAGGCATTTACGCATGCGCATGGAGTTGAACAAGTATGCTATTATACAGACCGACAGACAGTCAGCCCTTTGACGGATTTGGTCCAAAATTTTATACGGACCTACATTCATGACGATAAAACAGTGTACCAAATTTTATCTATCTAGCTATTCAAGTTTTTGAGTTATAGTGTTCGCATGACTTCGGACATACAGACAGACAGACTTCCCTTTGACGGATTTTGTCCAAAATTTGACAGAAACCTACAAATTATGTTTAAAGACCACATACCAAATTTCAGCCCCGTAGCTCTAATAGTTTTCGAGTTATCGTGTTCACAGACAGACACACAGACATAATTCCAAAATTGTGTTTTTCGAACTCGGGGAGGTCTAAAACGTGGAGATCCGTCAAAATCTCGAGTTCGAATTTTTTGACGATTACAATACTTTCTCTTTGTATACTTACGAGAAAGTAAAAAATTCGAACTCGTAGATTTAAGTGAATTTCCAGGTTTAAAATATTCCTGAAACTAAAAAATCCAATTTTTAGAATTATGTCTGTCTGTCCTCTCAACCGGTTCGATTGCTGTAATGGCTTCAGGTACGGGAACATGGGGCGGCGTTCTGTCTCTGAACATGATGAATGAAAAGCGAAACGAACTATATGAATGAAATTGGTAATGTGATCTTTACACTAGAATTGTAGACATCTAACAAATTTGAAACAAAATTCTGTCCTTCCATGTGCATTTGAACACGATGATGCAAAAGCGCAACGAGCTAAATGCATGAAACTTGGCATCTAGTTTTATCACTAGAATTGTAGATTTGTATTATATTCCGTGCTAACTCGGTCAATTGATTGATTATCTGTCGTTCTGCCTATCCGTCTGTAATTGAATGGGATAACTCAAAAACGCAATGAGCTAGCTAAATGAAATTTTGCGTGTGGTCTTGGCTCCAAAACTTTACGTCTGTATCAAATTTTGGACCTAATTGGTCAATTGTAAAATTTCCCAAATGTTTACTTGATGTACGACAAGCTAAACATAAAACATATTCTGAAAGCGTGCGAGGAAGTCAAATCAAGAAGACTCGTGAGGTTTTTTCTAATAGTTCTTTACAAACAAAATGACAAATATCCTTTATAAGACTGAATTTTGACACAGAAATATGGAAATGTTTCCCGCTTTTCAAGTCCTTGGAATAACATATCTGTTTCCAATTTCGGCCGCTGCAGTGTTATTATTCTTGTCTTTGCGGATTAGATTGCCCTAGTAATAAATTTAGAGATCGCACAGGAGTTGATATAATAAGAAAAGGGAGCTCAACTTTCTACAGCGTGAAGAGATATACCACAGATTAGCTACCTGAAGGAAATGAAACTCTTCTTTCTACGTCGTGAATAGATATACCATAGATTAACTACCCGAAGGAAACGAAACTCTTATTTCCTTAGTGGTGCGACAGTTGTACAAGCCTGTATGCAATTGGGGAAAAATTGCTTTAAAGAAATGGCTGTGTGAAATGGATGTGTCTGAAACTTCATGGATATTTTAAAGTATAATTAAGGATTATTAACGACGCATTTATGCTCTTGCATTGGAAGGAATTTTATAAATTCTATATGATAATGAGAAAATGAAATGTTTGTTTCTTTGCATGCAAATCTGAAATAACAGCACTAAACGGTTCTTAATTATTTTCTGTAGAAACTTTTTTTACATTTGAGATCATTTTAATATCATTTTTAAGGTTGAAAAAAACAGTTTCCGAATTTTATTCTCAAGAAAAATACATTGAAAAGATATCGCTTCTAAATAAATATGGTGATTTATTTGGAACATTAATGATTAATGAGATTTGATAGCCTAGTTAACAACATACAGCTGATTATTTTTGAGGATATAGCTAAGAAAGTTGTGAAAGAATCATAAGATTAGTCATTTAGCATATTGCCTTTTTTTCTCAATAACTGCATCTGTAATCATTTTTCATATTCATCAAGAATTCAAGACAAATACAGGGTGATTACAAAATAATAACGGGTTTTAACTCGCTATATTTCAAAAAGATTTAAAACTGCGAATATAAACAATAATTCGTAAAAAATGGCACTATTAGAAAAAGCATTTCATTTTTTTCCGAATGATTCGAAAAATTCTGGTTGTATTCCTTTCATTACGCAACGCATCTATACGGTAGGCCAATTCTCCTCAGAGGCGTTGGAGCATGTCATTGCCTATGTTCGTAAAAGCGTTGGTAATTCAACATGTCTGGCAGTGATGTTACATACACAGTACTTTAACGTAACTCCAAAAGAAGAAATCGCAAAGTGTAAGATCTAAGGACTTGCGGAGTCACCTAAATAAGGGCTAAGTTGTCAGCACTACATCGGCCAATCCAGCGCCTCTAGATACAACAAATCTTTCCTTTTAGTGCTCAAAGCGAGAATAATCTTAAAGTAAAAGAAAGCTGCATTGTGGAAAAATAAAAATATAGAAATAAAAGTGTAATATTTGCTTCTTCTCCCCCCCGACTGGCATTTAAGAGTATAACTTATATTTTTAAAGATATATCAACTCAAAATTACCATTATCACTGTATTGCAATTGCTAAGTGTTTTCATTTTAAATCCATCCATAAGCTAGAACTAAATCATTTAACATGAAGTATATTCATGCTCATATGATACGCATCTAATGTGCCGTGGCAATGTAATTTGGAAATCTACTACTCATCTTGCAGGAGGGAAAACGTACGGCAACATAAAGTTAATTATAAGTAGACATGCGCAGTTGCTTTGGTCATGTGACTGAGACTTCATGTGAATATGCTCTGTTAACCCTTTCGGCCCTAATGGGCATATGCATCTCGGAGATTAGACTTCATTCCCTATCGGTAAATAAAGTTTTATGCGTTTGAAAATACTCTCAGATTGCAAATGGTGAACTTATGTTTTTGAGCACGCTCATTACTCATGTTCCATTTGGTCTATTTTTTTTAATTTTAAAGTAAGTACAACCATATTTATGTCATACTTAGTGTAAAATAGTTTTTATTGTTCTTATTAAGCAATAATTTAGACGTTTTATTATCAGATTTAAGAAATTTTGAATAAATTCTTTTTGTGGGATATATTGTCTCAATCGTATTTAACAGTGGGACAATATATCCCATCAAATTACTTGCAGTAATGATCAATAATCTTGCAGTAATGATCAAATTACTGCAAGATTATTGATACTAAGCTGTAAAGTTGTTTCCCTGACATGCTAATCTTATGGCAGGAAAGAGTGTTTTACAGATGTTTTACTGGAATCGTCCCAGTCGACTATACGATTGGGACATATTGTCCCAGGAGATTACAGGAAACGGATAAGTGAAAAGCTTTAAATTCATAATATACTTCTTTTAATATGTAACAAATATTAGTTTAAATTAAACTACTTTCCATAGTTAAATTTTAATCATACAAAAGTCGGATCGAAAAAGTTAACCTGCGATTTGGATATGGCGTATATATACGTCAAGATCGGATGTTCCAATACTGCATGTGACGTATATATCCGTCATGGTCCGATCTTTGTGCATTCGTTTGGATATGCCGGAATATTTCGTCGAACAGCTGCTGCCAATAACTGGGCAGAATAATAATAATAAATGTGTTTCTCCTAGATTAAATACCTAATGGACTGGGAGAATTTAAAGACCCGGATGACTGATACAATATTAACTCTTCTACTAATTAAATCTATAAAAATCATATTCATTAAACTATGATTCCAGAAGATGATAATTTCTCTATTAGGCAAATATTCAAAAATGTATCTTTAAATAAAATTGTTAAAAAAAACTTACCACTCTCATAGCGGCTCAGATTGGGATCCATCCCAAGAAGAAACCGATATTTGCAGTGCTGCCACCCATTTTCCGAAATGTAATCTTTAATGCTTGTTATATATCTTCCCTTAAAATCGAAAGGGTTTCAGATCAGGTCGGGTCAGTATTAGGTGAGATTAACCAAGAAGTTTTAATGCTATTTCAGTAAAAATCCGATTTCGCCAGTTTTCTCTGTCGATATAAATAAGAAACTTTTTGTAATCTTATTTCCGCTTATTTTCCGAAACGCATTTCATTGCCAATTTTTGAGCTATTTTATGTACGTTAATTCATTTCTTTTCATTTGAAATGGACAGCTGTGATAACAATGAATTATTGATGAAAATTACAAAAAATTTAAAGGAGATTCGAACCTCTAGACGAAACATCGTTGTCTAATGTTTTAAGCTTTATTCGTCAGTCATGATTGCTTTTAAAATTATTGCAACGATTTATTACTCTTAATCATAGCAACGATAACGTACACACAAAAAAATGTCTGGTCGCAAAGTGCTTGTGTATAAACGTAGTAACTAAAACAATAAAAATTATTGTTGTAAAATAAAAATAAAAATATTTTTAAAAATTACTGAAATTTAGAATAAAAAATTGCAAGTAAATAAAATTAGTATCACAGATAAGCTACTTTTTTAAAGTTATGTAAAAATGGTTTTTGTACGATAATATGTTTTGAAATTGTTGAGGAAAAACGTTAACATTTCGAATAATTTTTAATTAAAAATCCAATTAAAATGTTGTAGAACCCTTTCTTATTGAGCACGTACTACTCAAGAAGTAACTACCTGCCAAATTTAGTAGCTCTAGGTTCAAAAGTTTAGAGCGTTCTGAACGATAATATGTTTTGAAATTGTTGAGGAAAAATGTTAACATTTCGAGTAACTTTTAATTAAAAATCCAATTAAAATGTTGAAGAACCCTTTCTTATTGAGCACGTACTACTCAAGAAGTAACTACCTGCCAAATTTGGTAGCTCTAGGCTCAAAGGTTTGTCCTGAAGAGCGTCTGAACGATAATATGTTTTGAAATTGTTGAGGAAAAATGTTAACATTTCGAGTAACTTTTAATTAAAAATCCAATTAAAATGTTGAAGAATCCTTTCTTATTGAGCACGTACTACTCAAGAAGTAACTACCTGCCAAATTTGGTAGCTCTAGGCTCAAAGGTTTGTTCTTTAGAGCATTTTGAACGATTTTTGCATCATGCATGTCGCATCACGTAATTTACAGTCAGTATGGGAAAGTGGGGTAAAACCAGGTACCTAAAGACTGGAAGGCTTGTTGGAGCTAAACTATTCGACACAGAGCTTGTCAAATTTTATTAAAATATTCACTGTTTATCAGAGTACAATATATCTTTCAAGAAAAAAAATCATAGTTTTACTACTTTTTTTACCAGTGATATTTTTATAAAAAAAAAAATAATACCATCCAGTTTTACCCCACTAGTAGGGTAAAACCAGGTACACATGTTAACTTTATAGGAAATTAGAAAAACTCGATTTTGAGTGGAAAAGTAGCAGGTGTTTTTATTTTGTATGACAATTTAAGAATATTAGTTACAAAATTCATATGTAAAGCAGTTGTCTCCTCCGCGCCACTGCAACATTCGTGGGCCCAGCTAAGACTGTTTCTACATTAGTTTAATCCTTCTCATTTATTTAAATGAGAAAATACACCATTAAAATATACACAATCAATGTCTGATGCGTTGTTATTGTCTTCATCAGAGGAATTATCATTACTGACTGTCCTGGTCTTTCGCCACTTGGAGTACCCGGTTTTACCCCGAGTGCAGAAGTTATAAAAAACGAAATAGAACCGCGGAAATATTGAACTAAATCCTTATTGTATGATAAGGTATAAATTCTTAGTAAACTTATAATAAGCTGTACTAAATATAGTTTTTATAGCTGTAATGATTATTAAGTAAGGACAGTTTAAAATCAAACGAGCATTAGAGAATTGACGTCTTAAAACAAAAAAAACCTTCGCAGAAGCAGTAAATTTAACAGCTATAACACGCCACTATGACTGTTCCCTTTTCTTGAATAGTAGAATGTAATTCAGTGTCTATCCGCTAAAAAGTAAAACTAATAGCGCCAGAATCAAGGGTAACCGGTTTTATCCCACTCTTCCCAATCCAGACTATAAACATTATGATGTTTAAACTCTATAAATCTCTTCCAATTTGCTGAATTAACGTTTATGTTCACTACAGGCTCATTCAGTTGCGTATCAAAAGAGTTGCAGTCATAGCATTCTCATCAGAATCTTGGCAATCGGAAAATTCAATATTAGTCTTCTGAGTTGATTCATTTAACTTAGCAATAATAATGTCTCGCTTTGATGTCTGTTTTGGTATGGATTTCGTAATTTTTAGCCATAACCAGATGACGTCACGGAGGAGACATCCTACCTCCTATGTTAAATACAGTGAATCGTTTCTTAGGAGACATC
>BGPR01000552.1:374790-404892 GCA_013235015.1 Araneus ventricosus
CCCTCTCAACGGCCACTTTTGTTCGGCACAGAATTTTTGGCCCATAGATGTAATGTTAAAATAACTCCTATTAACTGCCACTCAAACCTCTCTGAGCAGCTGGATTCGCGTCGTCCGTTCAACTTCAATGAAGTACGTTCCTTTCGTCTCTCTGACTTTGGATCTTTTTTTAACGGAAAAGGGAGCAAAGAAAAAACTAAAAATTCATACACTCAAAAACAACACCGGAAATCGGATCGAAATTAATCATTCCTTCTCCAGTGAGAAGAGAAAAGTGATCTCCGGCCTCTACCGGGTTTGGGCATTCAAGAGTCCATCTGTGTCTTTCAGGCGCTGATTCAGACTCTGACAAGGAAGCTGCTGATATGGATTGCAACCATCAGCTAGTAAAACTTCCATCTCGACAGACTTTAGAAAAATGGATGATATTATTGCCCATTCCTCAACAACTGCTGACGAAACGATTAGGCATTAATTTTCAAATTAGAAAGAGCAAAATTGAAAAGAGTGACCTCCAAAAAAGCTGAAAGATCCAAACAAACACAAATTGTATCATTTTTTTAATGAAATATTCGAATAAAGTACTTTTTTCTTTAGAGGATTCTTTAAATTCGTTTTAGCAGAAATTAGCTGATAACCTGGCGTTGCTCGGGATCCATATTTTTTCATATGCCCGCCTCCAGGTTTTTTTCCCACAAATATTGTCATTAACTATCCCCACTAAGCGTAATTCTCCTTTGAGTCCTATATTGTTGAATTAAAACTTTCAAATCTAGCCTTTTTATTAGCTTACAAAAGTACAGTTTGAATGAAAAAGTGAGATGTTTGGAAAAAGAAATTTTATTCTAAACTTTTAAACAATATACCGTTTAATAGTTAATACAACTTTACAATTAAAACAATTATACTATACAGAATCTTTCCGGCATTGTTGATTAAAAATTTAAACTTAAAAAATCTTTAGAAGAGTAAAATCTTAATAAAATTATACGTTGCAATATAAAACATCAAAAGACAAATTTTTAAAAAATAGAGAAAAAATGCCAGAAAACAATTTTTCCGACGTTTATAAATTAAAACACGGACCTAGATCTACAAGAGCGCAGTTACTTCTTGGGTAATAGGTTCTTACTAAAAAAGGATTTTTCAAAATTTTTGTTAGATCTTTAATTAATTTAAATTGAAATCGAATAGATTTAATTAATTTAATTCGAAATTTTAACGTTTTTCCTCACTAACTTTGGAGATATTATTACGCAAAAATCATTTTTGTACCACTTTAAAATTCAAAAAATTAACTTTTCGGTGTACTAATTTCATTTCCTTGCAATGTTCTCTTTATTTTAATAAATTTTTCGAAATTACTTTCAAATACAATTTTGTAACAATACTTTTCCTTTATATTCAGATAAGTTATATTAACGTCCCGTTTTTAAGCAACAAGAGGGCTAGTTTGGGACGGACCTCGTAATTTTGAACCACGGTTAGATGACGAAGACGACACGTGAGCTGTAGCACCCCTTTCCAAGCTTTCGCACCACACTAGTGGGAGGATGTTTAAAACACGACGTCAGATTTAGCGTGCACCAGATCTACATGCTTCAGTGGAATCGGGTTTCGAACCTGGAACTCTCTGGCCTCGCAGCCGAGACCTTACTTCTAGGTCAACTCGGCCCTTTCTTTTATCTAACCGCTTGCAACAAAATAGATAGATTTTTAATAATAAAGGTGAATAGTTTAGTAACTCTCGCACAACTAAGCAAAAATTAATATTGGATTTATTTAGTTTAGTACTAATCATTACTTTAACATATTCCAAAACACTGGATGTTTTTTAACGTGATAATGTTTTAGGCCGGCATTCTTTCTGCAAATTGCACGATGCAAAAATTGTTACACACAGAATGCAACGGCTGATGCAATCAAGCCAGACGAATCAAGCACTAAAACCTTATCATGTTGCAATGTTTCGGACTAGAGGTTCGAAGACTTCTCTCTCTCCCTCTCTCTTTCCTACAAATTTGGACCAAAATTTCATACAGACATGCAATTTTGGTAACCATATGCCAAATTTCATCCATACTGCGGATTGCGTTTATGAATTCACATGCTCAGGGGGACAGACAGACATAACACAAAAACATTTTTCGGTCTCAGGAAGGTCTGAAACGGCGATATTCATAACACATTTTTCGCATTTTTTGACGTAGACTTACGTCTCTCCATAGTGGTCTAATGGTGTATAGGTAAAGAAAAAAATTATGATGCTTTTCGCGCTCATGTTAAACGCTTATAGATCCGCAACCAAATAACATAGAGAGTTGGTTTTAGTTTCATTTAACAGAGAAAGGTTGACATGGAAGACTGCAAAAAGAATTTTAGAATTTGGAATTACGGTTTAGTCACAGTCGAGCTGCAAAGTTGGTGAAAATCACGAAAACTTTTGATGACGTCACAGAGACCGATGCGCGCGCACACAGACTAAGGCAATTCATTCATCGATTGCGCGAAATATTACTCAAGAATTGTTGAATTACGTCGAATTTCGTGGTAAAGCTAAACGCTTATAGCTCCGCAACCAAATAACATAGAGGGTTGGTTTTAGTTTCATTTAGCAGAGAAAGGTAGATATTGAAGATTGCAAAAAGAATTTTAAAATTTGTAATTATGGTTTAGTCACAGTCAAGTTTCAAAGTTGGTGAAAATCACGAAGAATTTTGCATAGATAGAGTCACATAGTCACATTAGACTAATAGTCACTATAGACTATTGAGTTAATAGTCACATAGAGCTACTTTGGTCACAGAAAGTCACAGTTGAGTAAGGTAAGCAAGTCTACGCCCCTCAATCCCAGCGGCCGTTTCGCAGAGACAGCCTCCCGTCGGATTTTACTTTCTCTATATATACTTCACATACCAGAAAGGGAAATATAATACTAAAAATGGCGTCAACACAGTATTGGTAGTAATGTGAGTGCTAAAACGATCGTAATTCATTCAATAAAATTTGCTGACTTACCGTTAAGCTTTCAGCTTTCCGTCATTTTTGCAAGATATAATGTAGTAAAAAGCATTCTTGAATTCTTTCGCACGAGGTAAGTGCTAATAAGTGATCTGTAATAGCATTTGAGAAAATCCGACCAACTTACAGCAATTAAAAGGTGAAAAATTTCAATTTTTCAGTCAATATCTGCCTTAGCCGACAGCTTCGAAAGAAGTTTCTAGAATATAATTTTCGGCGATAAACAAGTCTGATTTTCCCGGTTCTTTTTGTTATTGCAATTGTTGCAGGTACAAAAAACTTAAGTGATTGGGGTTCAATCAGATGCATGTTTAAAGGTTTTTTTCTGATGAATTATCGTTTTCTGTTTATACCCACGGGGCTTTTCATTTTGAACATCTTTCAATGTCACACCATAAATTGTTTTACAGAAATAAAATGAAGTTGTTTATGAAATGCATTCCAGTAACAGATGTATATCTTCTCAAAAGTTTTCAAAGTAGAACATATTTCGTAGGGGGAACTAGGGATACTTGACACTACTTTATTTTCTCAGCTTGTGAGATAATTGGTAATTTTTGTGTCCATTTTTATTTGACCTTTAGTCATATGGTTTATTGGAGGGGGTTTTCATTCCAAGCTGAAAAGCCATCGTAATGGTGTGTAGGTAAATATATTTTGAGGGTACAAAAGTAAATTTTCACTTTTTCATTCCTCAGTTGATAGGAAGTTTACTATTGAATATATGATGAATTAAAATATTTCTGAGTTTTAAGCATACTTCTAGCCTTAATTTGATATACTACGTTACGCAGAATCTTAATTCTAAGTGGTTTAATTTTTAGATTATTTAGAAAAAGTCAAGTTAGGGATACTTGACCCTATCAAAGGCTATTGCAGCTCTGATGTCGTAGACGACCGAAGCACATCTTGTGGTTGGGATCAGTTTTCTGGTGCCTGGAGTTTGTTGGCAAAATGGTCACTCAAATATAGAGAATAATTACTTAAAAATTGTTTGCTAGTAATTATTTACTGAACAAAATTTCTTTTTAATATGATAATCTCAAATAACGCTAATAATTATTTTAGTTAGAATTTTAAAAAGAATTGAAATTTAATCAATCTATTTTTTTCTCGCCTGAAAAAAGTTTTATTTATTTATTTATTATTTGAATAAAAATCTTTTTCTCGAACTATTTGTCATCGTTTGGTTTTATTTAACGTTTCGCCATTTCTGTTGAGTTGGTCCTTCTTCCTTAATTTGAATTTTCTCTTAAAATATTTTTTTATTCTTTTGCTTGTAATTTTCTTTAAATATTAGAAGAACATAGTAAGTCTATTAAGCTTCTCTGTTTTTAGCTTTGCACAACATTTTCTAGATACCTTTTTCCATTTTTATGCTATTCTTTTTTTTCTTTCTAATTTTCCAAAACCAGCATTTCTTTAACATGCTGACGACGCTTATATGTTTCCAGCTCCATTGCTGTAATTTTTATCGTTTAATTAAATCTATATTTTAATTCTTTATTAAATTTTGAACTAATTTAATTTAATAACTAGATTTAATTTAATGACTAAACTAACTTTTATTAACTAGATTTTATTAATAATAACTGCGTTTTATAGATTCTATATTATTTTTTATCAGTTTCATTAATATTTTTCGATAATAATCACCTTTTGTAATTCAGTTGTATTAACTTAATATCTGAATTTCGCGTACATACAAATTATCAAAAGAATTTAAATACTCTTTGAATATAGTGTAGGGTCGAGTATCCCTACCCATAGGGTCAAGTACCCCTAGCTTAGGTTAGGGATACTTGACCCTAGGAGATTTCATGAAATATATTTGCTTTATGATTAAATGAGATGTCAGTTTAGCATAAGTACATTTATCCTTCTTAAAAACAGATATTTTTATGATGATAAAATTTCAAATATTCGAGAAATATAAGAAAAAGTTAAAGTAGTGTCAAGTATCCCTAGTTTGTCTAATATAATAGTTCAAACATGTGCTAATGTGCTCTGTGACACCATATCGAAATACTCACCCTGGTGACTTAGATTCAAATACTACAATTGGAAGTATTAATAATGATTTTTTTCTGGAAAGTTCTTAGCCTAGTATTGAAAACGTAAACTCACCAGTACTTCTATCTTCATATGATTAGAGAAAACATAAACCTCAGTAGAATGATACACTTTAAAAAAAATACACCTGTATTTCACTTTAACCTGCATACGAATGCTAGCTAATAAATAAACTACAGGCTTTTATGCATTATTGTGCAGGCAATATGCATCTTTTTAATGCATTATTGTGGCCTGAAGTCACCATACGATGATCTATATGCCAAAAAATCGCCCACAAAGACTGGATTCAATTCACATAATGTCACAATCGCATGACAAATGTAACTGCGCATGTCATTTAATATCTAACTGCGTGTTCTGATGTCACATCATTTCCTCTTGCAAGATGCATAACGGATTCCAAAATTAAATTTACACGACGCATTTGACATATGTTAAGTGAACATGAATTGACTCCAATAAGTTATCAAATGGTTTGAATCAATACAGAATATTATGAGTGCTTGTAAGAAAATTTATTATTACTTGTATTATGAGTGCTTGCAAGTGTCAGGCATAAATATTAAATATGCTTACATGCATTATTGTGGCAAAGCATTTCTTCAACTTATTTATTGTTATAACAGTGTATGATATCAGATGAGTGGCAACAGTCAGATGTTGACTTACTTTGAATTTGATTTTAAAATAAGAGATGAGACGAGTACGGTTGAACGATGCTACGTTTTACGCAGATACGGAGTGTAATAGTTGTGTTTTAGTGTTCTAATAAATGTTTGTTTAGTCTTGGAAGAAGTATTATGAATGTCAATCAAAAAGCCAACACAAGAAAATATGTTATGTGATTACTTATTTCAATCCTAAATTTTATATGTGCATTGTGTAACTCAGTGGCGTACCTAGTCAAACAATGCGTTAACCCTATCAGCACTAATGGACATATACATACCGGAGATTAGACTTTATTCCGTATTGGTAAATATATCCCACTTTTACATAGGTTTTTATCTTTTCAGTTTTATGTGTTTGGAAACACTCTCAGATTGTAAATGGTGGATTTATGTTTTTTATCACGCTCTTTATTCAAGTTGTAATTGGTCTATTTTTTTAATTTTACAGAAAGTACGACTATATTTATGCCATACTTAGTGTAAAATAGTTTTATTGTTCTTGTTAAGTAATAATTGACCCTTTTTACTAACATATTTAAGTAATTTTGAATAAATTCTTTTTGTGGGATATATTGTCCCATTCGTGTTTAACGGTGGGACAATATATCCCACCAGTGATCAAATTACTGCAAGATTATTGTTACGAAGCTGTAAAGTTGTTTTCCTGACATGCTAATCTTATGGTAGGAAAGAGTTTCACAGATGCTTTACTAAAATAGTCCCAGTCGACTATACGATTGGGACATATTGTCCTAGGAGGTTTACAGGAAACGGCAAGAGTGAAAAACTTTAAACTCTTGATATATTTCTTTTAGTATGACAACATTAAATTAAACTACTTTTCATATTTAAATCTTAATCATGCAAAAGTCGGATCGAAAGGATTGAGGTATGGTTGTTTTTTTTATCAACGCTAGTTCGTCAATAGGGCCTTAATAGGAGTGTTTTTTCAGGGCACTTGCATTAATAACAACAGTAATAGTCGTAGGCAGCATGACAGATATATTGACAAAGAGGACGCAGTATCAACAACGACACAGTATCATCTGAACGATATTTTTTATTTTTAATATTTTGAATTGGATTTTAGTTGTATTTTATATAAGCTAATACTCTATGATTATCCCACGCAAAAAGTTTTGAATTTATTGAAAAGTATTTGTGAAATTAAATTTTAAAAAACTTTTTTTAAATCTCTAAGGCTTTTTTAAATATGCATATTTTTTTACAAATATTTTTTCAAAACACGCAAAAAATTCTCAAAAATGCATTAATTTTAACTTTGACATTTTTTAAAAAAATTGCTACACGTCTTAGAGATAATTCCATACTAAGTTCCCCAAAACTTATATTTCAGAACATGCATAAAAAATTTCACACCCCTCCTTCAATTATTAAAAAAGCCTTAGGTTTCGAAAAATACTATATGAACAAAAATACAGCATGGAGAAATATCAATTTAAAGTTTTCATTCCTTCAATAACATGATATAAAATCCTGAGAATAGCTTGAAACTTTTACAAAATGTTAATTAACTTATTTTAAACTGTTTACGATAAAAAATTGCAATAATTTGTGGCAATGAAATATTATAATTGCATAATGCATTTATAAAAGGAAAACAAATTAAACATCAATATTTAATAAGATTTAATCTTAACAATTTTTTAAAAAGAAATACATATCTCGGAGCCGATTCCCTACAAAGTTCTGCTACTAGCATAAATTTTCAACAGGTATAATAATATATACACCTTTATTTCCCTCTTTCTAATGAATTAATTTCTCCCTGCGTTTACGAACTAGTTTTAGTTTCTTCTGTACGCAATTGTACAACATTATTTTCCTTCTTTTTCTTTGATATCCTATAGTCTTTGCACATGCCCAACGTTCCTGCAGTCTTATTGAGTTGCATTTTATTTTCATTTTGAAGAAGTTCAAGCTTTTCAGAAACTGCGACGATCTGAAAAGTCGGCTTGGCAACATTGTTTACTCTCCTTTCATGAATCAAAAATTGTTCAATAACTTAATAAAAAATGCAGATACAGCTCTGTAATTTCGCAGGTATATTTAAATTGATTGAAGTTATCATATGAACCAATAAAAAAAGTTTCGATATCGATTTTTTTGGGTACTGTGTCGCCTTAGCAATTAATCAAAAGATTTGCCGTCTGAAGTTATACAGCCATGTCGTTATTCACGCAACTGTGTTTTTGTGCTGTTGCCAATTTGTATTCCATTAAACCTGTGCTGTACCCTTCATCTGATGCATCCTTCACTTCTACTTTTTTTCAATGACAAACAGCTTCTTGCTGCGATCGTCCATCGTGTTTGCGACTCCGTATTCATATTGTAAAAATGAACTGTATGTAGTAAATTACCCGTAAAGTACTATTTAATCATTGCAAGAATATACGAGCTAGATTAATTAATCTGTTTGGCGATAGATGGAACTACAGTTCTGCTACAAGCAGCGCCATCTTTTCCTTAACAAAACTCGACTGCAAGCTCAGAGCGAGCAGAGAGCAGCACCGCAGCAGTCACTATGTTCTCTCTCTAACCTTCTCTGTTGTTAGATTTTTATTGGCGTTTAAGCCGCCCGATCTCCCGGTCGTAAGTATCATGAGCCTACTAACTTTCTCATGGCTCTGCAATATTAAATCTTTAACCTATAATCTTTAATTGTTATTATTAACCTGTAACATCTATCCCTGATTAATCTAGCTCCCTTTCAACTATGACTTCATGTAAATTATCATTCACTCTCTGTACATATATCTCTTTCCCCCCCCCCCTTGTAAATTCTCCCTAGTGTTTTAATAAATGTTTTTGTATTTAATCTTGAAGTCGCCTCGGTTATTCTAAGTAGTATTTTGTTTTAAGTTTTAACGTATTAGAACCCTTAAAATGCCCTAGATGTAAAACCGAAACCATTTACCCCTTATAAGTAGGCCCTTATGTGGACATTTTGTTCCTTGAACGGAATCCCACATGTATACCTGACCTACCCTTACATTTTGTTAACGGCCTTTTGTATCACCCTGTATTTTGTTTCATTTATGCAAATTACAATGACATGTAAAATAAGCCGCGTCATGTTAATGTTGGAAGAACTGCGCATTTTATATGAGGAATAAGAAACTGAAGTTACAGCCTCGAGTAAAACAGCATGCAATATGTTAGATGACGGGAACAGTTACATTTATTATGCAAATGTGACGTCGTGTGAGTTGACTCCATTAGGGATGTTCATGTACATAATAAAGAAAACGTGTTTGCGGCTATTAAATAAATGCGGATTTAACGTCTATCGTAATTTAATGTTTAAAAATACTTTCTTGAGAGAACCATGACTATTGTATTTCATTAAATTGTTTTATTAACCCTCTGAGTGGTTTGCTATTTTGATGTACTAGCTTTAAAGTCTTAAAAATGTAATTTTAATGGGAATAATTGGATTTTTTTGCGTTTAATCAAGTCTCTGATATCTTAAGAATATTTTATCCATGGTAATTTAATTAATTATAGATAAAAACATGAATTATCTGCTTTTGAACTAAAAATGAGAAACGGATCAGTAAACAATTTTTCACAATCAAAAGTCCCGGCGAACCAACTGGTCGCGAATGGCAGCTGGGTGGATAATGAATATAAAACATAACCTTTTGCTAAAAGTGTTTATTTTGGAATGAAATTGGGGGATTATAAGGCATATCGTGGACCTTGTACCGTCTTGCCCGATATGTTCCGGGCTGGCCGTCCCACTGGAGCCGAGCTGTTTCGCTGGGACTAATCTTCCTTCCCCAAAGGAAGCGAAGTGAAGGGACTTGGGCGTTTTTTCGCCGAGAATGTTGTCGTGTGGTGTGTCTCAACCGGAGCCGTGACAATGCTTGTAATTTGCCAAAGTTGGGCTGGGATGCTGTATTTAAATTTTAGGATGGCAGCAATGTGCTAATTATATGTAACAGAGCTGAATTTGAATAATATTGAATTGATTTTGGGTTAATTTAGTTTTTATAACTCATGAAATATATTATTCTTCTAAGTTTGTTTTTATGTTAAATGTTAATGTCTTGTGTCTGTAAATAAATGTCTTGAGAATTTTTAAAAGGCACAGTTTTTATTTCTAAGACACTACACCCTCTTACAGAGTGTGCAGTGTTTGTGCTGTAGAGTTAAGTCGTCAACCGTCCTTCCTTCGAACCAACCTTCGATTAACCGTCATCTGTCCGGACCAGGGCTGTGACGGATAACTGAATGAACGGATAATAGAAATATTTTAACACATATGTGCAGTAAATTAATTTCACTGCTGGACTGGTGCGAAAATTAAAATAAAATCCTTTAAAAGTAAATAATACATGCATGTTGTATTTACTTTTACAAAACGATCGATATAAACTTCAATACAAGAGTAGTAATGTACAGAACAGAACGCCGTCCCTTACCCCCGTACCCGTGACCAGACCGGTCACTGAACGGTTTGATGGGCAGGACACGGGAATTTTATTTAAGAAAAAGAAAAACAAAATAAACAAAAAAAGAAGGAAATGTATACACTATGTACAGCACAGGCATTTTCACTTTTACACTATTAGTTCGTAGTAGTCTTCTTTTCTTTAGATGTTGAAATACCTTTCTATTATTTGAAGGTGGAATGTCCGGTGGTTGAGCTACTTAGTTCAGCTCGCTGGGATGTTGAAGGCTAGGGAGGCCGGAAAAGATCTCTGTTTTCGCTAATGAATTTGATAATCCCACGAATTTTCTGCCTGGAGACGAGGTTATTGGCGACCCTTTTCAGCCATTCTTGTTCGAAGTTTGGCGCTGGCTTCCTCATATGCCAAGACACTGTATAGATACACTCCGTGGCATAATGAAGTGCCGTGCCAATTCCACCACAACTGCAAGAATCTCTGTCAGACAGGTGAAATCTTTTGAGGTAGGCAGGGAAAGGTCCATGTTGAGAGAAGAAGATAACATCCTCTCTAATCCATTTAGTGGGACGGAGACTAACTGAGGGCATGATGTTATAGATTTTCCTGCCTGTATCGCCATTCTTCCATAAGGTTTGCCACTCCTCAAACATCCTCTTCCGGAGGAGACCTTTTATGTGCGGTTTAGGAAGCTTAGGATGTGAATAGGGTTGCCCATGTTGTGTTGCGTCTTTTGCCAGTTGGTCTGCTCTCTCATTGTCTATATTGCCTGCATGCGCTTTAACCCAAGAGACTTTTATTCTTGGATTTGAAAGGAGGATTTTGAAAATTTGCCTTGCTGTTTCGTTTGTGCTCTTTGAATTGGAGGATGCCATGATACTTGCTCTATTGTCTACGTGTATTTTAGAGGTATTGTGGTTTGGCAGATGAGATGCGTATATCACTGCTTCGTGAAGTGCAGTTAGTTCAGCTTGAAATGCGGTGTTGTTGTCGTTGAGTTTAGCAGACCACTGGTAGGCCCAGATGTCATTGCTCAAGACGCAGAAGGCAGCTCCAACTCCGTGTTCGGTTTTCGAGCCATCTGTGAAAATATTTATGTCTTTTCGGGCTACATATGCTTCTCCGTCTGCAAAAGAGATTTGGTTCAGTTTGAGATGTTCTGAAGGATGATTGGACCAGCCTGTTGCCTTCATCTCCAGATCATGCGGTTGGGTACCTGTAATGAAAGAGAGTATAGGGATTCTTAGGCGATAAATTGAAGTAAACCTGGCTTCGAACTGTAATTGCATGTGTAGGGGAGGGATGCCGAGTATAGTTTGTAACGCTGCCGTTGGGGTGGTGCGATAAGCTCCCGATATATGGAGTAGGAATGGCCTTTGAATCGAAGAAAGCTTCCTCTTCATTTTGAATGTTGGATTTAGACACCAAGCTGAAGATCCGTGGGCCAGCATTCTCTCAATAACCGTTTTATAGAGCGTCCATCTGTGTATCTGAGAGATTCCCCAATTGCCACCTGCGATTCTTTTGAGGTTTTGATGCATTTTGATGGCTTTCTCTCCTTGCTTATTAATGTTCTCCAGCCAGTTGAGTCGATCATCAACGTGTATCCCTAGGTACTTAAAAGATTTAACTCTATTTATTTTAAACTCGTTCCATGTGAACTTGGGACTTCTTACCATTTTGCTGAATAAGATATAATTTGTTTTTTCTATTGAAATGGCAAGTTCATTTTCTGAGCACCAGGAGCTGAATTGGGTTATTGCACTTTGCGTGTCTTCTACAAGGCTTTTATTTGTATCCGCTTTAATGACCAGCACAAAATCATCTGCGAAGGCTTATATATGAACGTTATCTGGCCAGACTTGATTGAGTATTTCGTTGGCTACGAAGTTCCACAGGGACGGGCCACTGCACGAACCTTGAGGGCAGCCTTGCTTTTGATCCTTTGTGGCCCTACCTTGTGGGGTCAGTAGTGTCACTTTCCTATTTTGAAGAAGGCTGTGAAAGAGTCTATTTATGTTACTTGGGCAAGCTCTGGCGTCCAAACTCTTAAGTATGGCTCGATGTTTTAAGTTGTCAAAGGCTCCCTTGATGTCAATAGAGAGCACTAAGACATGCTTGCCATCTCTTCTTGCTGTTTTAATTTTCTTAGTAGCTCGTTGATGGCTGTATCCACAGACTTGCCTTCTCTGAAGCCATGCTGTCGGTCGTTCAGGCTGTTGGTGGACTCCAGATGATAAGTCAGCCTCTGAGTCATAAGTTTCTCCAACACCTTCCCTATTGTCGGTAAGAGTGAAATAGGACGATAAGAGGAGGCCAGCCGCTGGTCTTTTCCTCCTTTCTGGAATAAGATAATATTTCCTATTTTCAAGGAATCCGGGAAACAGCTTAGATGCAAGCACTTGTTGAAGAGGGTTGGAAAGATATTATTGAAGCGCTTATGAATGATTTTAATTAGGAGGTTGTCGATTCCATCTATACCCGGGGCTTTGCCTGACGGAAGATGTTCTATTACCGCCGAGATTTCTTGGGGGGAGAATGGAGGATCAGGTGCTGTGTTGAGGTGGTTAGATTGTAATTTGTGGGAATGGCAGGGGAAAGGAAAATCTGCTCCAGGATGTTTTGTGCTGCCTCTTGCAGACTTCCCTTTGGGTCTCCGTTTATCAAGTACGGGATTTGAGATGGGAAAACTGATTTTCGAAACGCCGCCTTGTACTGCTTTCCATACGGATGGGAGGCTGCGCTGCAGAATTTTCTCCAACCTATATTCCTTGCTTGCTTAATATGTCTTTTGTACTTCGCTTTCTCTTTCTTAAAGACTTGGTATCTTGCTTGCCTTTCAATTTCCGGCGCCCGTTGTGCTCTCCTTCTTAGTGCTCTAACTTTCTTTTTATGAATTTCTAGCTGCTCTGTCCACCAGTTTGGTTTTGTTATGAGAAGCTGCTTTTTGATTTTGAAACTTTTGTTGCATGCATTTATGATTAATGTTTGCAGTTCTATTGTGGCGTTATTAAGTTCTCCTGAATTTCTGGCTGCTTTTATTTTTCTTTCTAGATGATAAATTTCTTTATCAAGGATATTGAGAAATCTAAGGTGATTCCCATGGCGTGTTTTGTATCTTTTGTAAAATTGATTAGCTACTGTTGATGCAATTGTTGTTTCTATATATCTGTGGTCGCTTAAGGAGATTTCTTCTAGGACCTCCCAATTAATGGAAGAATCTATAAGTGATTGGGAGCATAAGGTCAGGTCTGGCCAGCCAACACTGTTATTTCTCTGGAAGGTTGGAAGAGCATCTGGTTTATTGATGATGTTTAAGTTATTAGCCAAGATAAAGTCCAAGATGTCTTTGCCTCGATTGTCATTTGATCTATAGCCCCAGAGGGTATTATGTCCATTGAGATCAGGGCCAATTATATCTTTTCCTCTGGTAAGCTAGAGATGATCTCCTGAATTTCCTGGAGAGTTGTATGAACGTTTTGTGCTGGTGAGGAGTAGGCTGAAATTATTGTTATGGGAAATGATGACGTCTGGATTTTAAGCACTACCATGTTCACTTTTGTTGCCAACAAGGCGGGTCTTAATTTAGGTGAAGGAATTAGGATTGCAGCCTTCTGATTTGAGGAGCTGAATGTTTTCCAGGTTTGAGGGATTCCCGGGATTACGTTATTATTAATGTATTGTTCTTGCACCAAGATTACATCTGGTTTGATCGTGCTTGCTGTTTCTTGGAGTTGATTGTTGGCTGCCTTTGCTCTAGCTAAGTTGATTTGAAGAATTTTTAGGGGCTCATTTGAAGACTCTGTAGCAATGTTGTAGGGAAATTGAGTGTTTTCAAAAATACTATTATCCATACTAAAAATAGTCCCTTGTTTTTTTGTATGATGTTACTTCGTTATTGTAACAGGGGCAATGACTCTCTATGGCTCTGTGCCGGATTTTGAAGTTAGTGCCTCGATTTCTGTTGCTTTCGGCACAGTTAATGCAGTAAAGTTCATCATTTCTGTAGTTTCTGGTGTTGTGTCTGAGTCCACAGCATCCACAGAATGGAGTGGTGAACTTGCACTCTTTAGAATTAGCTGTTTGTCCATAGGCTTGGCATGTCGAGCATCTCTTTATGTGAAGGAATTCCTTCATTTGGTACATGGCCCACTTTATCGGAATCTTTCTCAGTCGTCTGAGGTTGAAGAAGGCTTCGCAAGGAGCTTCTAGGACCCAGTGACTCGTCCCTTCTTTACGACCTCTCATTTTAAATCGGAGTCGCAGATCCTCCCCCCAGTTACTATAGGCTTTCAGGGAATTTGCATGTCTTCGTGTGTGGTGTCATTGGGCAGGTCATATATTACAAGACTTGCATATCTCTTCCCAGGTAATCTTAAAGAAATATTTTTTTTCAGGATGTCGTTTGAAAGAATCGTTTCTCTGAGTTTTTCAAGTTGTTGACGCTTGTCCCAGACTATAGCTAGTCCTTTGTTTTGGATTTTTCTTACATTCTTGAAATTGAGATTGGTGCTGTCCACCTTTAATTCTTCTGTTAGGATCTCTTCTATTTCTTTATCATTTTCCTCTGATGGGTAGAGGAGCAGAGTTGGCTTCTTTCTTTTGCTATTCAGTTTTGCCGCTATGTACAGAAATGTATTGCAATGCTATAAAGCTACGTTACTTTTTATTCTTAGACGATGATGGATAAGGAAAAATTGGCCGTTCAACGAATGACGGTTAATAGAAGTTTCACTGTAGTTGAAAAGAAATAGGAATTTAGTTTTTGGATTCTAATGGTGTGACGCAAACCAAAGCTGCTTAGGAATATACATTCGACGCTCGTTATAACGGCCATTGTATACACGTTTTTCCATCGACATAATTAAGGTTTGTAATATCTCTGGTTTCAAGTTGTACCATACACTTTCAATGGCTGTCTTCAAGGCATTCATTAAATAAAATTACCTTCCATTCTCATATACCTTCCGAGACATAATGCCCCACACATTTTCAATTGGGTTTAGATCAGGGCTCATCAGTGGCCACTCAAGAACAGTAACATTTTTCGAGTTTAAATAATTTTTCGTAGCATTGGAGGTATGGATGGGAGCATCATCTTGCTGATATTACCAATTTCGTTCCCCTATGCTTTCTGCAAATGGCATAAGATGATTTTCTAGTGTTTCTATGTATTTAGGAGAATTCTGCCGGCCATCTAAAAAGTCCAAACCCACTTGACCTTTGAAACAGAAAGCCGCCCACACCATTATAAATCCACCACCACTTTGCCTACTGAAAAAGCTCCTGAGCTCTTTACATAAATCATGCCAATATTTTATATTCCCGTCAGTTCCATCGAGGTTCCGTTTTTTTCATCACTGAAAAGGGCAGCCATCCATTTATTACCATATGACATATGATAACGAGCCCATTGTAATCTCTTACTAATGTGAAGCTTTGAGAGTGGTAATCGGCGAGCCATTTTTGCGTGGATCATATACCCAGATTCTATAATTCATCTATGAACAGTGTTCTTGGAGATTTGCAATCGGGAAGCCCCAGTAATTTCGCTAACCGACATTTTCTGACTTGAAAGCCATTCTTTGTATCCGTCTATCACTGCGAATATCCGTCACACGTGGTCTTCCCGAACGAGGTTTTGGCTCATATGGCGTCTTACGAGTTAATACACGATAAATCATGCTTTTAGAACGATTTAAAAGTTTCAATATTTCCTTAACAGTCTTACAGAGCAATTTCAAATGCAGAATGTTACTCACTTCTTCATTAGACAGCTGCTATGCTTTAGGCATCTTGAAACGCAGAACAAACGAACGCTTTCCTTTTCTTACAACGTATTTATTAGGCTCCAGAACGACATCATGATTACTGTTTAGTAGTGTGCGTGTATAATTGCTTGATACTTGTAAACATAGCCAAGTGCGAAATTGTCCGCCCCTAGCAACCCCTCCGAGTTCAATCTACAACCCCCGGGGGTAAAATCCCCGGATGGACGCTTGTATCTCCGTGTGTTGTTGTGTAATCCTTGTGCGTGCGTGCGTGCGTGCGTGTGTGTGTGTGAGCTCTCGCTAGCTCAAACAAAGACATTTACAGTCCGCTCTTGTGTGAATCATGAGTTATCCATTTAACGCCTAAACATTTTTGGTCCTTGTGTGAGAATGGCTCGGACCTATGGATATATGTGAACCTAATTGTGTGTGAAGAACTCTTATGCTCTTTCGTATTCGTCCTGTGTTGATGTGCCCAGTGAACTACGTTGACTCTTGTGTGGCGATCCTTTTATAATTGAGTGAGTACAAGAAACTTTTTCATTAAAATGTCAAAAAGTGTTTTAAACAAGAAAAAAATCCTTAAAAGGTAACGTCACTAAAATTAAGGATAAAGTCAAAGATAAATTAAACGATGCTGAAATTCAACTATATAGCAAAAAATGTGAACAATTTTCGGAAGATTTAAGTAAAATCTTTGATAACATTTTATCTAACTGTGAGGATGAAGAGACAGACAAATTTATTGAGGAACAATTATCAATTCAAGAGGACATAGCTGAAATTTGGCTGTCTATAAATTCGCAATTAATTAAGCCAAACAGTGATACTATGTTCCAGCATTCAAATGGTGAAAATGTGAAGCTTCCCAAGCTGTCACTCCCTTCCTTTAACGGAAACATCCAGGACTGGTTATCATTTAGCGACCTTTTTAAAGCTAGTGTGCATAATAATGAAATTTAACCGGATCTATGAAACTGCAATATTTAAAAGAATTGCTAACAGGTGACGCGTCGAGAGTGATTCAATCTATTACCATCTCAGATGCGAACTATTTAACGGCATGGACATTATTAGAAGATCGCTTCTCTAACAAAAGAGATCAAGTGTTTGCTCATTTAAAAAGATTCATGTCCATACCTGCCTTACAGAGTGACTCCGCGTCGTCTGTCTTAAATCTTATAGATACCACTTACGAGTGCGCCAGGTCCTTGCAGACCTTGGGTTATGAGGTGGAACAATTTGCGGAGGTAATGTTTGTTTACATGCTTCTTCAAAAATTAGATGCATCATCTAAATTATGGTTCGAACGAGAATTTAACAAAAGTAAAGAAATTCCAAGTTTAAAAGAGTTGCTCGATTTTTTAAAGAACTATGCGCGCACATCTCAATCCTCTAGAACTTCTACTAATTTAAAGCGCAACGTATATTCAAAAAATACAAGTCTGGTGATTTCTAATGTGAAAAATTCAAAACCAAAATGTGCATTTTGCAATAATGATAATCATGCTATTTATAAATGTGAAGAATTTTTAAAACTATCGGTAAATGATAAAATTCTATTTCTTAAGCAGAAAAGTCTTTGTTTCAACTGTTTTAAGGGTCATAATGCGAGAATTTGCAATTCAAAAGGAAATTGTAAGAAGTGTTTTAAACGCCATAATACCCTGATTCATTTCGATCAAGGGAGAAACGCGACCAGCTTCGGAACTACTTCAGTAAATGTCAGGGATGAAGTTAATTTAGAGTCTAGTCAACAAGCGTCAAACCACAGCTCCCTGAACCCAGCGGCGAACACCTTTCAGATGTTTCCGAACAATGACCCCTCTTTCGGATCCCCATTGCTTCTGGGGGAGAGATCGAGTTACAACGATTCAGAGAAATGTGTTCTCCTTAGTACGGCAACCTCGCTCATTTTAAATAGCGAAGGGGAAAGTTTACCAGTGAAGGCAATTCTAGACTCAGGCACTTGTTGTAATCTTATCTCAGAAAATTTAGTTGGACTATTGGGAGTTGAAAGGCAAAAAACAGATGCAGTGATTTCTTGCTTAAATGATACTCCTGTTAGAGTGAAAACGCAATTAAAAACAGACATATCTAATCGTAAGGGAGACTACATGAAAAAAAATAGACTTTCTTGTGGTGCCTAAAATAACTGGAGTAACTCCTTCGAAGTGTTTGGACATTTCAGCCCTTAATCTTCCAACTAACATTACCTCCACAGATCCCCACTTTCATAAACCCGGAAAAATTGACCTTTTTTTAGGTAACGAATATTTTTGTGAGTTCCTAAGACCTGGACAGTGTCGTCTTCCCAATTCTCAATTAATTCTCCAAAATTCTGTCTTTGGTTTCCTGGCTAGTGGTCGTCTCAAAGTGACCGAAAACCAAGGCAGTAGAGTCATTCAATGTAAGTTAATTGCTAACTTAGAAGACTTACATAAGGATATGACAAAGTTTGGGGAACTGGAGAAAATCTAAAAACCAATTAAGAGTGTTGAGGAAGAGAAATGTGAAAAACATTTCCTTAAAACTTGTTCGAGAAACTCAGAGGGTCGGTATACAGTCCAAGTACCACTAAAGAAAGATCCTGAGTGTTTAGGTGAATCCAAAACATCTGCTTTGGGTAGTTTAAATTCACTGTGGAGACGCCTTTCAAAAAATCCAGAACTCTTATCTTTGTATAGAGATTTTATGCAGGAGTACGAAGCTCTAGGTCATATGGAGTTAGTTACTGATAACAACGAACCAAGTACGTCTTATTATTTACCTCATCATGGAGTTTTCAAACCTGATAAGACGTCTACTAAGCTACGAGTGGTGTTTAATGCCTCAGCATTAAGCTCTAATAGCCTATCACTAAATGACATACAAATGAACGGAGGCCTTACCCAAGAGGATCTATTTTCTATTATGCTTCTATTTCGCAAGCATAAGTTTGTTTTTTCTGCTGACATCCGTAAAATGTACAGAATGATTCTGGTTGATCCTCAACAAAGGGACTTGCAACGAATTGTGTGGAAAAACGGTGAAAATGATACCGTTAAAACTTACAAATTAAATACGGTAACATACGGTACTACTAGTGCACCGTACTCGAGTGCTTCATCAACTAGTGAAAGATGAAGGACAGTGTTTTCCCCTGGCTGCGACTGTGTTGGACTCAGATTTTTATATGGACGACGTGCTCACAGGAGGTGACAGTTTAGAAGAAGTGAGAGAGCTTCAGATAGAGTTGATTCGTTTTCTTGCTAGAGCAGGCATGGAACTACACAAATGGAGAACAAACGCAGCAAATCTACGAAGTAATATCTCAGAGGAGAAAAAATATTCCTTTTCGTGTTCCAGTATAACCAAGGCTTTAGTAATACTGTGGGACCATCTCACAGGTTGCTTTTCCTTCAAAGTCCTCCCTAATCTACAAAATACGAAGCGAGATGTGTTATCGAACATCTCAAGGATATTTGATCCACTTGGTCTTCTAGGACCAGTAATTACTGTCGCGAAGATCTTTTTACAGAGACTTTGGAAACTAAAGATAGACTGGAATGATTCTCTGCCTGAACGAGAAGCCGAGGAGTGGGAAAGATTTCTGAACTCCTTGCATTCAATAAATCAACTGTGTATTCCAAGACATGTGCTATGTGAATTTCCCGAAAAATTAGAAGTCCATGGATTCGCAGATGCGTCAGAGAGAGCCTATGGAGCAGTAGTGTATCTTAAATCTTCAGCTGGTGAACGAAACTGTGTGCGTCTTTTGTGCAGCAAATCCCGTGTGGCTCCTCTCAAGTCCATTTCAGTGCCAAAGCTGGAATGAATGTGTGCTGCGCTTTTATTAGCGCAATTAGTGAAACGCGTGTTATGTGCCATCAAATTGAAAATCAACGATATTTATTTGTGGTCTGACTCAACTATCGTGCTTGCGTGGATCCAACATGAACCATGGGAACTTAAAACTTTCGTAGCAAACAGGATTGCAGCTATACAAGACCTGACCAAGAAAGAGCAGTGGTTTCATGTCAGTTCCGGAGGCAATCCTGCTGACGTACTATCTAGAGGACTAGCCCCTGAAAAACTCTGTAACAATGAACTTTGGTGGACTGATCCAAGCTTCCTGCAAGCAGACTTTCCTGTGCCTATGAGTACTCCAAATTCTAATGATGATATTTATTTAAGTGAACTTAAGACTTCCAAACCCACATTTTTAACTTTAAATGCAAAGAAGAAGGAACTCTTTATTGATTGTTTACTTAGTGTCACTAACAGTTATCTGAAATTAATTCGTGTTATGAGTTTTATTTTTAGGTTTATTTTCAATAGTTAGAATCCTCATTCACAGAGGTCAGGACCTCTAACAGGTGATGAATTAAAGGTAGCTTCTGAATATTTGATAAAAGTTCCGGTAAGGGAATTTTCAAAGGAAATTTCTGCCTTAAGAAAAGGAAATTCTATACCGACGGGTAGTAATTTAAGAAATTTAAATCCCTTCATAGATTCTAATGAAATTCTTAGGAGGAGGGCGCTTGGAATACTCCAACTTAACTGATAATCAAAAGAACCCTATTATCTTACCTAAATCTCATAGATTAACAAAACTTATCTTTGTTTATTTCCATCTTAAAAACTTACATGTAGGTCCTCAGGGTTTATTATGTGCAGTTCGACAGAAGTTTTGGCCAATTCATGGTCGTAATTTATCTAGAAAAATTGTGAACGATTGCATTACCTGTTTTAGAAATAAGCCTGTAGTAGCTAGTCAAATTATGGGTAATCTTCCAGCAGAGAGAATTACTCCTACCTTTCCCTTTAATGTCTGTGGTGTTGATTTTATAGGTCCCCTTTTAGTCAAACCTGTAGCTCGAAGAAGAATAACTGCTCGCAAAATGTATGTAGCAATATTTGTATGCTTTGTCACAAAGGCTGTGCATTTTGAATTAGTGACAGATCTAACCAGTGAAGCCTTTATTGCTTGTCTCAAGAGCTTTTTTTCCCGCCGTGGAAAAAGTTCCATTGTCTATTCAGATAATGCAACAAATTTTGTGGGTGCACAGTCAGAGCTGAAATGCTTGAGTGACATGCTTAAAAAACCAGATGAAAATGTATCAGCATATTTGGCTTCTGTGGAAATAAAATGGAAATTTTCACCCCCTCGTTCCCCTAACTTTGGTGGATTATATGAAGCTGGAGTTAAATCATTCAAATATCATTTTAGGAGAGTAATGAAAAATACTAAAGTTTCAATTGAGGAAATTCTTACCATTATATCTCAAATAGAAGGAATTTTAAATTCCAGACCATTAACACCCCTATCTTGTGATCCTACTGATTTAAGTGTATTAACTGCAGGACACTTTCTCATAGGACGACCCATAACGTCAGTAGTAGAACCAGAGATCATAGACACCCCTGATAATCGTCTATCTAGGTGGCAAAGAACAACAAAGGTGGTTCAATTTATTTGGAAACGGTGGCATCGTGATTATTTAAACCACCTTCAACAACGCTCAAAATGGCAATTTGAGAAAAATGATTTAAAAATTGGATCTCTTGTTCTACTGAAGGAAGAAAATATTCCTCCTTATAAATGGGTTATAGGTAAAGATGTTATTCCTGGCTCAGATGGAAAAATTCGTGTAGCTAATGTTCAAACACAATCAGGATTATATCGGCGAGGAATTTCTAAAATTTGTGTTTTACCAATAAATAGTAATGAATAATTTTTATTGTTTCTTATTCTAATATTTGTTTGTGTATTACTTGTATTTTTCGTTTCAATTAATCTTATTCATATTTGCATGTGTAATTGTGTATTGATATTAATATTGAATTGTACCTTGAAATTTTATATTTCAACCGGGGGAGAATGTTTAGTAGTGTGCGTGTATATTTGCTTGATACTTGTAAACATTGCCAAGGGCGAAATTGTCCGCCCCTAGCAACCCCTCCGAGTTGAATCTACAAACCCCGAGGGTAAAATCCCCGGATGGACGCTTGTATCTCCGTGTGTTGTTGTGTAATCCTTTTTTTGTGTGTGTGTGAGCTCTCGCTATCTCAAATAAAGACATTTAACTTTAATACAGCCCGCTCTTGTGTGAATCATGAGTTATCCATTTAACGCCCAAACAATTACCGATACAATATTTGCATAAAATTGCATTTGTCTATAAACTTTTGGGACAGGTTATTTCAGTTTATTCTACGATTTAAAAATTGGCATCAAATATACGGGGTAGAACTGCTGTTTTTTCAATTTAATAGACATAACATATCTATACAGTAAGTTACATCGATATATATCATATGCAACAAAAAATATAGGCAAAATACAAGATTCTATAAACTTTTGGGACAGAGTGTATGAGAAAGTTTAGGGGAGATCCTCCCGCTGGTTTCTTTCTAGTATACGAAGTATACAAAGAGAAAGTATCGTAATCGTCAAAAAATTCGAACTCGAGATTTTGACGAATCTCCACGTTTTAGACCTCCCTGAGTCCGAAAAACACAATTTTGGAATTATGTCTGTCTGTGAACACGATAACTCGAAAACTAATAGAGCTACGGGGATGAAATTTGGTATGTGATCTTGACACATAATTTGTAGGTTTCAATCAAATTTTGGACAAAATCCGTCCACAGGAAGTCTGTCTGCCCGCGTTCACGTGAACACTATAACTCAAAAACTTGAATAGCTAGATGGATAACATTTGGTACACAGTTTTATCATCATGAATGTAGGTCCGTATCAAAGTTTGGACGAAATCCGTCGAAGGGTTGACTGTCTGTCTGATCGTATAATCGCATAATTGTAAAAATTATATCTCCTAAACCCTTTGGCTTAGATAAATAAAAAATTGGTATGATGGTAGCTAACATTAATTATAGATCTGTGCCCAAATTTCGTTTCAATCGGTTAAGAAAAAGGCGTTCAAAATGCATAATTAATTTTTCTAATCCGATTCTCCATACGCATGCGTACTAGTAGCAACCTCTGTGCACGCGGAAGGATTACGTCACTTTGTCCTTGTTTTACTTGCGTACTGGAAGCAATCTCTGCGCATGCGCAAGCTATTCAGCGATAACGGACAAGGTTATTTTCTCCTGCTTTCTCCTCCGCACGCGGGGCTTGCATTGCTAGAGTTTGATAGAAAATAAATATTGCTAAGTTTTAATACATACGCATCTCTGAATATGATTCTTCACCTAAATAGTTTTCTATCACAATAATCTACAATGAAAAACCTTCTGATAGTCATTGCATTCTGGGTTACCGTAGGTTTGAATTTTTTATCCACGCAGGGGGAAGGGAAATACCAAATGTTTGAGAAGTATAGGAGAAAGTTTAGGGGAGGCCACTACCGCTGGTTATAATTTCTACACTCGGGGTAAAACCGGGTACTCCAAGTGGCGTAATACCGAGACAGTCAGTATTGCTGATTCCTCCGATGAAGGCGATAAAAACACATCAGACGTTGATTGTTTATATTTAAATGATGTATTTTCTCATTTAAATAAAGAAGAAAGGTTAATCCAATGTAAAAACTATCTTAGATGTGCCAACGAAAGCTGTAGTAGCGCGGAGGAAGAAGACAACCGCTTTACATGTGTATTTTGTAACTAATATTCTTAAATTGTCATATAAAGTAAAAATAATTGCAACTTTCCCACTGAAAATCGAGTTTTCCTGATTTCCCATAACTTTAATATGTGTACCTAGTGAGATAAAACCGGGTGGTTTGACTTTTTTTATAAAAAAAATCATCGATAAAAAAAAGTAATGAAACTGTGTATTTTCTGGAAAATATATTGTATGCCGATACACCATGAATCCATAATATAAAGCAGAAAATACAAGTGTCTGTCGGTCGGTCACAAGAACTCCTTCCAAACGGTGAAAGGTAGAGAGATGAAAGTTGCACACACGATATTCTGGGGTACATTTCTATGTCAACTGTGCTATTTTCAATTTTCAGAATTAATTCGTTCTTCAGATATTTAATTAAATAACGACAATTAGCCGCTGTTAAGCCTAATATTTAGACGTTTTTCGCCAATAACTTCTGAAATGTTTGTCGCGCGAAAATTATTTTTACACCATCTTAAAGAGCAAACAATTATCCTTTTAAAGAAAGTTATTCCATTGCGGTACAATATTTGTTCTAATTGTAATTAACGTTTACAAATATATTTTTAACGTACTTTTTGACAATACATTCTATTCTTATAAAATTAAATTCAAGCCAATTTACTGTTTCATCACATGCTTCATTCACGTGCAAGTTAATATAAGAAAGTGATGTTTTCTTTGGACATTTTATTTTATTTCCAAAACAGACTTTTAATTTTCGCTTTTCAGTAGTAGCATGATATTGTTGCGTTGCACAATACTCACTCACTCACTCACTCACTCACTCACTCACTCACTCACTCAATCCGTCAGAGAATCAATCAGGAACACAAGGAGACAATAAAGAAAAAAAAAAAGAAGGAAGAGAGAAAAAGAATTTAAATTGAGGAAATTTTTATCATTGAGACTAAATAGAAGGAATTTTAAATTCCGCATTCATTAACACCCCTATCTTGTGATCCCTACCATTCAATGTATTAACTGCATTTCAGCATGATTCATAGAAACTGTAGAGATCATAGACACCCCTGATAATCAGCTCATCTTAGTGGCAAAGCACCAAATGTTGTGAACAATTTATTTTGGAACGGTGGTATCGTGACATGCTTTCAACCACTTCTTCAAAATGGCAATTTGAGAAAAATGATTAAAAATTGACTTTGTTCTACTGAAGAAGAAAATATTCCTTCCTTATAAATGGCTAGTAAAGAATGTTATTCTAGCTCCTGAGAAAATTGTGCTTAAGCAAAACAAAATAACTAGATATATTTCATAGAATTTTCAAATAGTTTACCACAAAGCAGGTTTAAATAGTTTTCTTAGCTGTTTTGAATCAATATTTCGTTTGGTGGCTACTTGTATTTTCTGTTTCAATTAATCTTATTCATATCAGCATGTGTGAATTTGTGTATTGGAGGTTAGTTATGGATTAAATCACTCAGCCCTTTATCAACTGGTAGTAGTGAGATTTTTTATGATATTGTAACACGCCATGTTGAAATTGTCTGCCCCAGCAAAATCCTCCTGAGTTTGAACTGGCAAACCCCTTGATAAAACTGAGTTGGTTCTTTTCTGCATCCCGTTGTTGTGTAATCCTTTTTTGTGTGTGAGCTCGCTATCTCAAAGAAAGACATTTAACTTTTATACAGTCTGCTCTGTGAATCATGAGTTATCCATTCAAATAAATTACCGATACAAGAGTTTTGTAAGCAAAATTGTATTTGTTCAACTTGGGAAGGTGTTATCAGCTCTACTGATTTAAAAATTGGCACTAAATATTGCAGAATCACATTTTTCAATTAATAGATATACAGTAAGTTTTCTAATTGATATACATCATATGCAAATAAAAACAGCAAGATTCTGCAAATTTGGGGGAGGAGAAAGCTGATATCCTCCTGCTGGTTTTCTCTTTTCTAGTACTTTGCATAAAGAGAAAGTAATTTTAAACAAAAATACCTCCGAACTGACTGACAACTTCCACTGCTTAGACCTCCTGAGTCCCGAAAAAACAAGGCAATTTCAGTCTATGTCTGTTCTGTACACGATAACCTCGAAACAATAGACAAAGGGATTTAGAAATTCTGGTAGAATCTCATTTACACTAGCTCAATCAAATTGGGACAAACCGTCCCCATTGGTGAAGTCTGTCTGTTCACGTGGAACACTATAATTCAAAAAACTAATGAAGTTGGGATGATAACATTTTAAGCAAATAAGTTTATCAATTGAACTGCATCAAAGTTTGACGAAATCCACGAAGGGTGTTGCCACTGTCTGTCTGATTCAGAACGTATTAATTGAAAAAATTTATATTCAAACTTTCAGTTTTTAGATAAATAAAAAATGGTATGATGGTAGCTTTTAACATTAATTATAGATCTGTGCCCAAATTTCATAATCAAGTTAAGAAAAATGTCCAAATGCATAATTAATTTTTCATCCGATTCTCCATAATGTATGCGTATCAGAACTTCAGTACGCGGAAGATTACGTCATTTGTCCTGTTTTACCAGTGACGAAGCAATCTCTGCGTAATGCGTGCCATTCAAAGATAACGGACAAGGTTATCTGCCTTTCCTCCGCAATGTAGCCATACTGTTAGAGTTTGATAGAGTATAAATATTGCTAAGTTTTAATACATACCACTTGAATATGATCTCTTCTGTTCAGTTAGCTTTCTATCACAATAATCCATAAATTGAAAAAAACCTTCCTCTGAGGAAACAATGAGTCTGCTGGGTGTTAACAGGTTTGAATTCTTTATCCCACGCAGGAAGGAACACTAAATGCCTGAGGAAGCAGGAGTAGTGCTGGGGAGTCATCATCGCTATTATACCTCACACTGCTAAGTAAAACGGTACTCAAGTGAAGTGTTCTGAGAAGGTAGTCATTTGCTTGATTCCCTCCTGAGGCCACAGATAAAAAAACACATCAGATGTTGATTGCTTTTATTTAAATGATTTATTTTCACAGTTAAAGAAGAAAAGGCTAATCCAATGTAAAAAAACCTGTCTTAGATGTGCCACCAGCTGGGAGAAGGGAGGAAGAAGACAAAATCATGAAGTGTATTTGTAAATCTGTTTACCTTAAATCATCACATATAAAAATACTGCAATCTTCCCACCATGAAAACTGAGTTCTGATTTCCAATTCTTAAGGATATGTACCAGTGAGATAAAAACTGGGTAGTTTTGACTTTTATAAAAAACTATCGATAAAAAAAGCAATGAAACTGTGTTTCCTTCTTCTGGAAAATATATTGATACAACCAGCTAACTACAATATAAAGAAAATACAAGTGACCGTCGGTTTGTCAGCAACTCCTTCCAAATGCAGAAAGGAGATGAAAGTTGTACACGATATTCTGGGCATTTTATGCTCAATCGTGTTGTTTACCTTTCTGTGAATTGACTGAACTTTCAGATATTTAATAATAATCATTAATAGCCGCTGTTTATGATTAGACGTTTTTCACAATTTGAAAATGTTTGTCGCAAAGCGAAAATTATTTACACCATCTTAAAGACAAATACCATCCTTTTGCAGTTATCTACGGTGCTAACATATTGAGCAATTTTAATTGTAATACGTTATAAATATATTTAATGGTTTTTTTGGATAATATTTTAGTTTTATAAATAATGGAAGAATGAATATTCTATATCATGAAAGCCAGTTTACGTAGTAAAGTATTATATGAAAGAGGCTTTTTGGATATTTAGATTATTTCAAAATAGATTTCTTGAATTTTTTGCTTTTTCAGTAGCATGATATTATAGGTTGCATGGCATTACTACTATCATTTTATTTACTACTTACTACTCTAATACGTTTTTTACTTCTACTACTTTACTAATTATCACTTACTACTTTACTACTTTACTTACTATCATTTACTCATTTCATTTATATCATTTACTCACTTTATCACATTTCTACTCATCATCACTTCTGCATTATACTACTCATTCTACTCATTTATTTCATTTCTATTTGCATTTCATCACTACTCTACTATTTACTTTATACTACTACTTAGTTTCATTTCATTTCATTTTACTTACTTCAATTTACTTACTATCATTTCATATATTATTTATTTATTTTATTTATTTATTTGATGATCATTTATTTCTAGTTATTATTTCTATTTATTTATTATTTATTTATTTCTGATTTTTATTTTATTTATTATGTTTATTTGTTTCATTTTATTTATTTATATTCTACTTTCATTTATTGTATTATAGTTTACTTATTTACTTATTTTATTATTTTCATTTGATTCTCTTTATTTATTCTATTATTTATTTATTATTTATTAGTAATTTTATTTATTTTATTTATTTATTTTATTTACTTATTTCCATTTTATATTTACATTTATTTATTTATTTGTTTATTTCTATTTATTTGTTTTATTTATTTTATGTTTATTTTTTTATTATTTATTTTATTTTATTTATTTATTATTTATTTATTTAATTTATTATGATATTATTATTTTTATTTATTTATTTATTCATTTATTTATTTCATTATTTTATCTTTACCATTATTTACTATTTACTACTTATTATTCATTATTTATTTTATATTTATGCTTATCTTATTTATTTCTTTTTATTTATTTATCTATTTATTCTTATGTTCTATTTATTTCCGATTATTTATTTATTTATGCATTTATTTATTTATTTATATTTACTTCTATTTATTTATTATTTTATTCGTATTTTATTTATTTACTTTGCCGTTTATTTATTTATTTCTTATTTATTTTTGTTTCATTTATCTTTCATTTATTTATTTGATTTCATTTTCATTTATTATTTCATTCTTATTTACTTTTCTATTTATTATATTTATTTATTTATTACATTTGCATTTATTTACTACTTATTTCTTATTTATTTTATTTATTTATTTACTTTATTTTATTTATCTAGTATCATTTTATTTATCATTGGTTTATTTATTTATTATTTCATTATTTTACTTATTTATTTATTAGTTTCTTATCTATTTGATTTTCTATTTATTTATTTACTTTTTTTCATTATTATTTCTTATTTTATTTATTATTCTATTTACTTGTTTATTACTTATTTCTTATTATTATTTTATTTATTTATTTTTCTCATTTCTTATTTATTTATTATATTGCTTATTAGTGGCCATTTGTATTTGTTTCATTTATTTACTACTTACTTTACATTTTATTTATTTATTTATTTTTTATTACTTTATTTCATTTTATTTCATTTATATTATTTTTTTTATTATTTATTTATCTTATTAGTTTATTTATTTATTTATTTATTTTATTTCTATTTACTTTTATTTTATTTACTATTCTCTATTTGTTCTTATTTCATTTATTTATTTATTTATTTATTTACTATTATTCATTATATTTATATTTCAATTTCATTTTTTATTTATTTATTTTTACTTTATTTCATTATTAGCTTACTTTATTTATTTATTTATTTTCTATTTTCATTTATTTATTTATTTATATTGATTTCATTTCTTACTTTCATTACTTTATTTACTTACTTATTTCTATTTATTTCTTATTACTTATTTTTATTATATTTGATTCATTACTATTATTATTATTTATTTAGTTTATTTCATTTATTTTACTTACTTACTTACTTGTTTACTTCATTTACTTATTTACTTTATTTACTTTCTTACATTTTACTTTTAGCTTATTATTTATTTCATTTTATTTACTTACTATATTTCTTACTTTCATTTACTTACTTGTTTACTTACTTTCATTACTTTACTTAGCTTTAGCTATTACTTACATTACTATTTACTTGAATTTTACTTACTTACTTTATTTACTTACTTCATTTGTTTATTTACTTTAGCTTCATTTGTTTACTTACTATTCTCTATTTATTTATTTCATTTACTACTTTGACGTTTACTCTTACTTATATTTCTACTTACTTTACTTACTTTAATACTTCTTACTTACTTTACTACTTACTTCACTTATCACTTACTTCATTTTACTTCACTTACTTCATTTACTACTTACTTCACTTTATCATTTACTTTACCATTTGCTCTTACTTGCTTCCTCGTTTGGCTTCACATTTACTTACTACTACTTGCTCAATTCAATTCAATTAATTAATCAATTCAATTTGTCAATTAATGTCAATTAAATTTCTTGTTCTCAAGTTATTAAGTTACTTGTTAATTATAATAGTTACTACTGCTTTTCTTTTGAATAGTACAGAAGTGAAGAAGTGTTTGTTTCACTTTTATTTTCAGCATGTGCTATTCTTTCATTAGTTTCAAACAGCAATCCAATGATGTTACTTAATTACTATATTCTGTTCATTTGATTGTTTTTTATTACAAATATCTCAATGAGCGTGTAAGGTCGTATCTAAGCGAGTTCCAGTCGAGAGGAAGATCTGGAGAAAAGAAAGAAACACTATCTGGTGTTTTCAATCAGAGAAGGCAGACGATCA
>BGPR01000552.1:404917-518065 GCA_013235015.1 Araneus ventricosus
CAGACACCAAAAAGAAGAGAATGATACTTCGGATAGTATTAATAAAACCATGATATGAAGGAGATTCTGCTGTCGATGTAGTAATGACGGGGAAAGAAAAATGGAGTTTCAAGGATTGCTAGACTCGTGCCAAGTGGTTCAAAGTCTGGTGACAAAAGGAAGAAAGGAGTTTAAGTGTTCGCCGAGGGATCAGACGACACGGGAGCGGACGAATGAAAATGAAAGATGCTTCTGCAAAACCCTCTTTAATTAAGTTTGAATTGTTACAAGTTTATAGCTTGAAGATATTTTCATCCCGCGCAACGCCGGGTATATCAGCTAGTATTTTAATAAAATCTGACAAGCTCTATGTCGACTATTTTAGCTCCAACAGACCTTCGAATCTTAGCTACCCGTTTCACCCCACTTTCCTCTATATTTTTCTCATGTTCATGTGTTCCTCAGTCAGACAAAAAATAAAAACTTATAAAAACATAATAATAAAACGAATCATTTTAAAAAAATGGCTTATAATATTAGAGATTGAATTGCGATAATTCAACCCATTATTTATGTTTGTTTTTTTTTAATTTTGCTTTCGACTGTTAATTATTTTTAATGAACGATATAATTTCCATTCTTCAGAATTAACGAAAATGTCCATCGCTAAGACAAATTCCTCACTTTTTAAGACTGATCCCTTTTAATTCACCAAGAAGCTATGATGTAAAGCAGTTGCATTTTATTCAGTCAACCATTTACCCGGAAGGAACCGCATAATGACCCATGTAAATAGTCAAGTGGAACGTTAAAGTTTAACAAATCCAATAAAGAAAACTGTGTGTTCGACAGAGAGCTATGTCCAGAGATAACATATCGTCTCTTCTAAGGTCTCCGCAATTCATCACAGTAATCCATACAGAATGAAGCAGATGATAAGATGTCACAAATCGATCCACTCGAAGACATGAAGCCACATTTCGAGTACATGGAAACTCTAAGGTTTCGATCAGAAACGAATCAGGAAAGAACGATTTTAATCCATGCTTGACAGAGCACGTTACATTGCTCGATGGAAACGTCACTTCATTAGATTAGACTTCGTGGTTTCGTGGGTTCAACGGTTTGGCTTAACTATCTAGTCTAAAAGGATAATCCTATAAACGGAATCTTTGGGGAGTTGACTCGTAGTCTGTTAAATTTATTTATTTATTTATTGACCGGCAATTCGGAAACTAGCTGATATACCTGGCATTCCTTGAGATGAAAGTATTTTCACGGCTTTTATTAATTAAAAATGAACTAGTTAATTAATTGTCACGAAAGTTTCACTAAAGCCTTCCTTATGTTTAAGTATTTGTGAGAAAAATAATGTAAAAAATGTTACAGTTATGACATATAAATCAACTTTTGACGGCTATGATGTGTAAACGTCATATTCGAGAAAGTAAAAATGTATTCGAATTATTTGATAATTCGAAAAAAAATTTCTTTTTAACGATGTTCTGAGGTCAAGCATTTTAACCACACAAGAAAAACATAAACGATAGATAGGATGAATGTTCATTGAACACAATGGATAATAGTATCTTTTCTGAGGCTTATTTCTGAGAACTTTCTACTATTCCCAATTATGAGATTCGAATTAAAAGGACCAATATGTTGTATTGTATCAATACGAGTTTCTAAGCAAGCACAAATAAACATGTTACGACAAACTTGAAACTCATTAAATATTTCGTGTATAAAAAAATATATACTCTTAGTCAGGTTTGAAGTTCAGCAAAGGATTCCGAGACTACCACTTTTGGACGATTTTACACCGGAAAGGGGTGTCAGGCAATGAAACATATGAGCGCATTCCTGGAGTTCTTTGTTAGATCACGCTCAGTAAAATGTAAACATCACCCTTCCATTCTTCACTTTCACCCTATTTTGATGAAAATAACTCCGCCAGGCGCATGCGCAAAAGCGCGGAGGGTTTCCGAATCCATTGCTAAACAATACATATTCTTAGTATGTACTACAGGCCGCTATGGCCTAGTGGTAAGGCCTCGACTTCGGGACGTTAATATAACCTAACCTAACCTAATCTTAGTATGTACTAAAAAAAATCTCATTGAAAGTGGAAATAAAATAAAATAACGAATATTCTCACACCGCAAATCCTTCGTAGACATTAAGTCTGCTAATCACTTGACGTTTTTTTCCCCTTGGGTTCTTATAGATTTTTTTTAACAGTAATAGTTCATTTTTTCTTTTTCGTTTCTTCTCTGGAATGTTCTTTCACTAATAAATTTCATAACTGTTAATATCAGATGAGAGTTAAGTGGATAATTGTTTTGATTATTTTTTTCATTATTTGAAAAACGAAAATGAAAAATGTTTTAATTGTTTTTATACTAATTTTTTCTTTCTATTATACGCTGTTTTTCTTCGATGTTGCTTATTAATAATATTGTTTTTCTTCTATCTTTTCTGATCTTAATGATGTTGTTTTCCATCGACAACATTATGCACAATTTTTCGTTCGTTTTCAAGAACGATTCTTCCGCCAATTTGTTCCGAAACCAAACTAATCACCTCACACCTCCTCGTAACCATAGTGGCCGACAACTCTACTGTCTGCTGTCTCCGGAGTTTTTAAAACCGCACACTATATAAAACAAGTCAAATCGGAAATATGTCTTCATTTCGTGAAATATTGTATAAATTTTTTTTTGAAAGTTTCAAAAAGTCTTCATCAGATAAACATTTGAAGGATATTCAATGTAAAACTAATGATGTTTGCCGCAGTATAAAAATTCTTCTAAAAAGGAAGAGTTAGTGTTAAAAAGAGCTGAGGAAGAACGGCGAAAGGCAACCAAAAAGAAATCAATTTTTCTTGATTGTTTTATAAAGGTAATTATAATCAGTTTATTCTTAAAATTTTAAGCATATTTTATCATAACTTTAAATTTATAATTAACTTAGTATGAAATAACTTTACTTATTCTTGTTAATATTCGCTACATTTATTAAAACATGTAGAGTATACAGACATTGTAACATGTAATAAAGTGTTAATATTAACATCTTTCTATAATTTAATAGATAAATGATCTTTACTAATGCAATCTTAAAGTGAAAGTATTCTTCAATTTTCAAAAGTAAATCTAGGAAATTAAATTGTTCGAATACGACTTTGCGTTTTGAATAAAATATTAAATAAAAAATAACAATAATAGATTATTTAATACTTTAAAAATGAATCATTCAGCAATGTAAGATTTAATTTTTTTCACTTCTTATGTTTTAGATTTAAAAAATTTTACATTGTAATGATTGTTACCTTTCATATTTATGTAGTTACAATAGAGTAATTGACAGTTATAAAAGTGTTTTGAGCTTTATTGGGGAAAAAAGTTTTCATTTACTTTTATATAACAACTTACGTTTTTGATATAAAAGTGATTACTAAAAGTTTAGTCCTTGTGTCACTTGCTTAAAAATTATAGAGGCAATTGTGAAAAATTAACGAAGAAGAAGTTTATCAAGATTCCTTCCAAGAAGAAAGCGATGAAGTAGTAACAGAAGGGGAAAGCAATATAATAACAGATATGTAAAAATGGCTTGAGCAACCTTGGCCAGCATCTAAATAGATGATGGGCATGTGCAAAATTAAATTTAAAATATAGCTAAGTTCTTTTAAAATTGTGATAAACTAAGAAATTTTCCTTAACAAAATTGTAAGAAAATTAAACATAATTTTTTGTTCATTTTAAGCCGAGTTAGATACGTTTTGTGAAAAAAAAGGATGGTTTGCAGTTTGTTTACGTAATTATAAGAGGGGGGTTTGCGATTTGCTTATTTTTGCTGACAAGGGGGGAGGGGGTCAAAAATTACCAAAAACATGCTTACGTAATATTTGAACGGCCCCTTAAGGAAAAATTTTAATTTTCTATAAAACAGTATATATTATAAGCGAATTTTACATTGTACATAAAAAGTATCTATACCAAGTGTTACAAAAAAAGCATATAATCAACGCAGAAGAAATTATTTTTTAAAAAAGCAAAAGAAATTATTTCCATACAAAGCAAAAATTCACTTATTTCGAGTTGTGACAATACACAAGAATGCATCGTTGCACGGACCACTGTCGTATTTCTGTAGCGTTAAAGATCACAAAAAAATAGTAATCGACTATGATAGATAAATCGGTTTTATCAATAAAATTTTCTGACGATTTCGTCAGAACATTTTATTGATAAAACCACTTCGCTAAAAAATCGAAGGTAAAAATTTAAATTGATATTTCAGTCGTCAATTTACATGCCGATTACATCACAGCTGTTTTTCTATACTCTCGAACCCAAGCTGTGCATAAGGTTCATTTCCTTTTGACGAAGCATCATACCGGAAATCGGTCGCGTGCACGGAATTTCAACATTACCACAAATAAACAAACTAAAACACCAGAGAACTCGTCCATACTTTGCTATTCAGGTTTTTTTTTGTATCTAATCTTGAGGATAAGAATATTGAAATGAAATATTATTTAAGATAATAAAAACAGTTTATTTTTTATTTTCAAATAACTTTTGGTTCAACTTATAAAAAAAAGTTTTGAGATCTAGGAATCAATAATCTGTTTTCTCCTGTTAAATATTTTTAAATTCATAATGAAATGAGAAAAGAACATATTTTTTCAAAATAAGCAAATAAAACTATCAAAAAATCAAAGTCTAGGAATTTTTTAAAAGGTACGATAATGATTGATAATATATCTATTAAACGTTTGATACAATTATAAAGAATTTTAAAATTTAAGTCGCGTTTTCTGTTTCATTTTTGGTAGAAAGAACTTCCGTGCCCATTATCAACTTCCGGTTTCCTTTGATTAGCATGATACCGAAATAAATAAAACAGAAACCTCATCCTTATAAAAATATTTATTTCCATACTGAATATTAATATGCCTGATTAAATTTATAAGCTTAAGTTGGCAGCAGATAATTATTTTGGTTTTAAGTTAGAAGTAAACAATTTTTTCGATTGATCATTTTCAAATGTTAGTAAATTACAATTAATTTTGAATATGTCGAAAAATCCAATGCAATTCTGAGGTAATGAATTTTTAGTAACATTCTTTTTAATTGTATTATTAATTGATAAAATGTGACGTAATTTATTTTTATGAATTAATGTGGCACACAAAATATATGCAATAAGAATAGTTCATTCCTTATTAGTACAAGATGCCCTGCAATATTCATACGATGTTGTGCGCCGTTCAGAATATTATAGCAGCATCGTGGAAATATCGTAAAATATTTTGTGCTAATATGATTATGTCCGAACGCAAAACGCCTTGAGGTTCTAAAGTGCTTCATTTTCCGTCGTGGTTTGGAAGCTTGGAGAAGGCGTGAGAGCTGAGGTGCTGTCCTCGTCATCTGACCGTGATTCAAAATTACGAAGTCGGTCAGTGGCGAATATAGGTTATAATTTGGGGGGGCAATATGACCAAGCTTACAGTTATTTGCGCTTGATTTTTTTTAAATTTTTTTTTAAGTAAACTATCATTCCATGATTAAGGATAGTTTTCAAGGGGTTATAAACAAAGTGTTGGGACTAAACAATCTAGTTATTACTATTATTTTTTATGTTTTCAGTTAATTTTTATAACTGAACTGAACTTATGCTTTATTATACGATAGCGCGCTGTTTTATAACACGCGCGTATTGAACATTTAATTGTATTCGCGTTAATATTATTTTCCTAGCTCCCCTTACTTTTTACTTACTGAATGAGTTAGCTTTCTTTAATAAAGATTTTTTTTTCCTCTGGTCCCAACAAAAGTAAATTTTATACAAAGGAAAAGAATGTTGGTTTATTATTATTGAGCTATAAATACGGTGTCATAAAGTGAGTACATAAAAAAAAGTTTGCCTTTTTATGTAAAGTTTACAAAACGAAGTCCAGATTTCTTGGTACACTAGCAAACTTATCATGAACTTCTTCATCTCTTATTTTAATGTCTCTATGGATCGAAAGCAATGCTAGTCCATTAAGCCTACTTTCCGATGTGGTATTTCTTAAGTAAGTCTTCAATCTTCTTAAACTTGAGAAGCTTCTTTCCACGGTTTCAACAGAAACAGGCACAACTGCTAGTAATTTCAAGAGAATAATAAATGTTGGGGCATTTTTCTAGAGAACTAATGGCTGTTTTGGGAAGATTTTCAGATTTTTCCTGACTCCACTTTTCTTTCCACGACATATACTCACTTTGCACGACCTCGTTATGTGACAAATATTCTTCGTAGGAATTGAAAGCGGCTTCCAATGAATAGAATCTGTTTTGGTACAAAATTCTGGAAGGATGTGTTGTAAGGATGCAGCTGTTTCCTTGCGAGATTCAAAGCGTTCCTTCAGTGAATTACAAAAATCATCAAGGTAAGGTACATAAACAGCTCGTCGATAGTATTCTTCTTCTGTGCTGTCAGGGACGTTGTTGAGGCTGTTTGAAAGCGACAAACTCTTGGAATCTCTTTTTTAATGTCGAGCTTTGCAGCAATTTCCTTTACTTGAGCATACAGGGTTTTAAGTTGCCATTAGCATTTACCCTTTGTTTCGATAGCAGATCTAAGACACTTGTAACATTTGCTATGGCTTGACAGAAAGATCTATGTTTTTTTTATAAGATAGTTATCAGTAACTATCAGAATAACTTCTCAGATAAGTTATGTGTAGTTGACAGCATCCGGCTCAAAACAAAAAGATTGACAAGAAATTGAAATTGACTGATAGAACTACTTAGATCATGTGCCTTAGGTGCTAAGTCACTTGATTCTTCTTCTATTTTCAAAAGAGAGAGAAGGATTGGTTCTAAAATATCTTTAAATAAAAACACCGAGTCGGGCCTTTCCACCCATCGTGTTTCATATAGTGAAATAAGTTTATTTTTTTTCTGTTCAGAACAACAGTCAGATATCATTGATTTCAGTATTTCAGTTCTTTTGGCTGACATATGAAAGAATCTGCAGACTTCTTTGATAACATCCATACAATTTCTTATAGAAGGAATGTTACTTGCATCCGACAAACACAAATTTAGACTATGTGAAGAACAATGGAGACAAGGCTAGTGGTAGTTTTTCTGTGATAGAAGCTTGTACCCCTCTGAATTGCCCTCTCATCGTGGCAGCACCATCGTATCCTTGACCTCTCATTTTCTTTAAGTCAAGCCCTAAAATTCACAAGTTCTCTAACACTGTGTTAGCTAAGCCTGCACCACTAACGTCATAAACGGGGACAAAAGTTAGGAAATCTCTAATTTTGTTTGATTGGTTTTCAACATACCGTACACAAAGAGAAGACTGTTCTGTCTGGCTAATGTCAGTGGTTTCATCTGCCAAGACGAAATAAAAAATAGACTTCCTGACATTTCTCACAATTTGAGATTGTATTAAATGACCAAACGTGTTAATGAGCTCGTTTTGAATAAAAGAACTTGTGTACATGCTCCTCCCACCACTGTTCATTAATTGGTCTTTAAGGTCATTATCTCCATTGTTAGCTCTGTATCTCAGGAGTGATCGAAAATTTCCGTCATTTTTTTCTGCCCCTTCTAGGCCTATTCGTCCATCATCACGATGACCTCTTACTGCTATTTGTTGCCTTCCGCAAAATCTTATAGTCTGTATTATAGGTATTTACAGTATTTTTTTTCAGTATTTTTCTGTTTTTTTCAATATCCAATCTTCCTTGAGCATTGAATGGATTAATAACATTCTCAGTTTTTTGTAACAATGGATTTTGTGTTTTCAGCAATCAAGACTGATTTTTTATGATATGTGCAAGTTTCATGTTTACGAAACATTTCCTTGACTTTTTTCAAATTACTAAAAGCCTATGTTACTAATGCCCCTGTTACTTGGTGATCTCCTTTCCCTACATTTTTGGAGTGCGCAAATATTACGCAATATTTACAAAAAGATCCGGATTTTTCTTCAGAATAAGCTAACCACTCGAATTCTTCTAGCCATTTCATTTGAAAAGATCTAGTGTGGTTTGAACTAGAACTACTAAAAGTAGAAGCTATACAGGTTGAAGTTTCCAAACATTTTCTACTAGCGAAATTTTTTCTTCATTTGTTAACGAACGAACGAAATTGCTTTGGCAATAGTTTCCAATATCATAGACATTTTTTTTTATTTGGTTGAAATCCTCCTCAACTGGGGCTGAATCAACGGTACTCGTATTTCCGACATCAGAAGAAACATTGTTACTGGCACAGTCAACTTCAGCACTGTCACTAACAGGCCTATTTACACTCTGGTTTTTTGCAAAAAAGTTTTGAATAGAAGCTTGTCTCTTCATTATGAATGCAGTTGACTTAATAACACATTAAGATTCCAGAATAGCAAAATGCAGATGATCGCAGATACACAGCTATTGAAAAAGCTCACTAACTCAATAAGCCGAGCTACAGATAAAACAACTTGACAGACAAGCAGAGAAAACGTTAGCACACGAACTAACCGTATAAGAATGAACTAACTCCTATTGCCGGTCGCCTGCTTATATAGGATCAGTTGGCGCGCTTGGCGACCTTCTGTAATATTCCAGATTCTTCAAACCTATTCGAGATTTCGACTCTTCACCATTGCCAACTTAGTTTTCTTGCCAAATTTGGCGCCAAAGTTAAATTTTGAGAACAAAAAACGTTATTTAGTGAAATTATCGTTGGTATGATATAGTTCAGAACAAGGCTACGTCTTCATTATACGCCCATATTTTAAATTCACGGTACTCCTGATGTCATCTATATTTGTTTTTGGAAGCTAAAAGTTATGAAATTATTTCCGAGCAAACGCAAACTGAATAATAACTACTTATTACATTAAATTTGTTTCTGATTTCGGGGGGGGGGGCCCCCGGGGCCCCCCCCCCCCCATATATACGCCCTTGAAGTCGGTCTCAAATTAGCCCTCGTTTGCTCTAAAACGGGACATAATGGGTCATTATCACGAAAAGGTGTTTTTTACAGTCCCGGGGTGATAAAAATTAGAAAATGCAACAAATGCCCTAATATTTTTGTTCATATTTATAATTTAAGTTTTAAGAAAGCTATTCAGTTCGTTGCTACTAAAATAGTTTTACTCTTTAACTATCATTTGTCAATAAATATAAGACAAAAGTCCCCTCCGTGGACATCTGAAACACAAGATAATTTTTACTGATACTCAAACAAATTAATTTTTTTAAACTTTTTTTCTTCAGTATTAACTAATTTAAAGTCTCTAGTTAAGGTCTAACTTAATATTTTTTTAAATATATTATTTTTACTTTGGAATTAATTTTTAAACTTTATCAATGGAAAATTAAGTTTCCCTGCATGCACAAAGAATATAACTTTAAAAAAATATCATAAACGGCAGCTCATGTCAAATCGTCATGAAAGAGATTTTAAGAGAGGCAGACAAAAGTTCTTTAAGGAAAAATGTTCGTTCTATTGCGAATTTATTGAATACATTTCAATTTATTAGTTCCATTTAGAGCTTGGTAAAGTTCTCAGTATCCACTCCGTGAACATCATAAACAAGTTAAAAAAATCTAATTTATAATTAAAATACAAAATTTTGATAGGTTTAGTACAGAATTTAATAAAAATAAGAGTACCATTTTAGCCACATAAAACCTAAAGCACTTAAAAATTCAATACTTAATTTTTGTCTCCTCCGTGGACACGGCATCTCCATAGAGAGGATGGCATTGTCAATGAAACAGACAAAATCTCAAATTATTTTCAAAATAAACAAATAAGCTTCTTTTTTTTAAATGTTGAAAAACCAGAAAAGTTTGCTACTCTACGAATTGTTGCAGTGAAAAGTGAAATATAAATTTTTAAAAATTACATTTTCCTTCATTACATTAATTTTAAAAATTACATTTTCCTTCATTACATTAATTTTAAAAATTACATTTATGTGCATTCACATTTATGTCCTGAATTATTTAAAATTATATCTGAAGTACTCCAAGTAACTTTCCGGATTTTTAAATAAGGTCCTAATAGCAATTGTTGCATTCTGTATGCAAGATGACGATTCGTTGAAAGAAGATCGATAATCGCATTTCTTTTACATTACATGCAAACATCATACGATAAAAGTTTATATTGCTGATTATAATGGCGCATCTGAACTACAATCCACTGTCGCTTAAGGATATGGCTATTAGAAGACTGGCTTCTGTTCTGTTTAAGGAATCAAATATTTTGGCGTCGATTAGTAATTTCCATTGCAAGTTTTCGCTCTGCGACGAAGTTTGGCAAGAAACCGTTGAAGATAAACTTCCGGATGAAATCTCGAAACTTGGGTTACCCAAGTCACTAAAGAAGCTGTTGATTGATACAGTTAAACCAATGGGTCTACAGGTAGGAAGATGGAAAGAATTTCACGAGGAATATTTACACGATTCGTATGGAGAAGAGATTCACTTCGATGTACCTATTTTAGTAAAACTGCGCTGGACTGCAGCAGGAGCGGTGGACTACCGAAAAACAGCGGAAGAACTGGTACGTTCTGATGTTATAGATATTGTGGAACCATACAAACTTTCTTGTTTATATTGCATGGAAGCTTACATCCCAATGTTTTGGAAAGAACTCCCTAAGGAGAATAAACAGTATTTTTGCAGAAAAACAGAACGATGTTTCCAAAACGGAGGGCTGGATCTGGAGTTTTGGTGGCCTTACATTATTAAAGGACAAGAATCTAACCTGGATAATTTGACTAGATCATACAGAAGAAATCAGATCACCTTTCATCAGTATGCCTTTCAGTGTTCAGCAGAGAAAGGTAATAAAACAGCTGCTGAATACTTTTTTCAGAAACTAACACATGAAGAGAAAGAAGTTTCTTTAATGAGTACAACCAGATCCCTACTAACATATGACTATACCACACGAAATTACTTGGATAGGGAAGACGATAAGGAATTTCCAAGCGAAACTTTTTCTGAACTGTTAAGTTATTTGCTGTCTGTCATGACTCCTGACCAACAGATGCGAATTTTTTGCCTTGCGAAATTTTGGAATGGTTTCTGGAATGGCCATTTCAAGACATATTCACAGAGATTGCAGACCTTATCTGGGACTTTCTTCCTGAAAGAGACTACAACTTTGTGCTGCGTAGAATACATGGACAGTTTAAAGATTCAGGCTACTATTGTCTAAAACTATTTCAAGAATTTTTTCTTCGCATTCGTTCCGATTTGTAGAAAAGCTTTGTGGATCGATAATGTAAGTTCGATTCGCCTTTTTATGCGATTTTGTTGGAACAAGATATAAAAGCTCTCGAAATATTTTTTAAATGTCTAGATGCTGGAGCCAGAGCAAGACTTGTATTTAGTGAGCCTGCTTTAGAAACTTTTCACCATTGCATATCGAAAGGCAAATGGGATGTTGTGGAAGTGTGCCTTCGGGAGGCCAGCCTTTCCCAAGAAGACAGGAAGAGACTGAAGGTGGCTTTTACGGGATACCTAACATCGATTGGAGAAGGGGCAATGAAGCTTAAGACGCGAAAATGGTCAAGATTCTTCCACCTTCTGGATAATACGAATGATCCTATCAAGAGATGCTCCGAAGATGAGACACTGACGGAAGCCAAAAACAGAAAAACTTAGCTATGAGGAATAAAAGCAAAATTCACTAAAGGAAAATGTAGTAATATTGTTAAGCATTTTGGCTGTGTACCAAACTGTTCATTATTTTTAAAATTGTGCACGTGAAAATTAAATTATCATTAACAATTTTCCGTCCGGAGCATTCATTCTGAAAAGTATCTACTAAAGTTCTTCTAAAAAGTATTCTGGAGACTTTGTTCAGCACTGAATTAGGCAGGTGACTTCAATAAATTCATCTTCTTAACGGTATCAAAAATAACAATATAAAAAATAATCTACGATTTTACTAGTATATACAGGGTTGTTCTAATTGAAGTTCATCTCCTGAGAACACCCAGAGTCGGTTCTATGGCTTCAAACGAAACAAAATTTTACTAGAATGCAGTACAAATTGCGTTCTATGAAAACTGAAAAAAGGAAAAGAAAATGTTTGAATAGGTGGATCTACGCACTTATCTAATGGGACTTTTTCAGATTCTTTATTTTATTATTACGGAAACAAAATTGAATAGTTCATTACAATCTTTATATTTTAATTTGCAACGTCAAGTCTTTTTTCGTTCTAAATACCGTTCTTATAGAAGCTTCATTTTTCGGATTTCACGGATCATACTATCTCCTAGTAAAATTCACAATCAGAATTGAATTTCGACGACTAAACTAAAGAAAATTAAAATGAACTATTCAGTTTTGCTTCAGCAATAAAAAAAAAAGTCTCCAAATGTCGTCTTAGATAATGGCGCAGCACCACCTAGTGACAAAATGTTAACTATTTTTTCCCTAATTCTACGAAGATGAAATCTTTTTACTTTCTCATATAGGAAATATATAAAGAGAAACAAAGACTAACAAACACTACTAAACTAATGAAATTAATTAGACTAAAAGAAAGACTCGAACCCGAGATTTTGTTGAATTTTCTTGTTATAGACCTCCCTGTGACCGAAAAAAATCTCTTTTTGAATTATGTCTGTCGGTCTATCTGTGATACTCAAAAACGTAACATGTTCGATTAATGAAATTTAGTTTGTGGTTTTTACACCAAAAATGTAGAGTTGTATCAACTTTTGAACCAAAATTCGTCCAATGGAAGTCTGACTGTCTGTCCTTGTGTATGCTAACACGATAACTCAAAACCTCAAGGTAAATGAAATTTGGGTCTTGACACCAAATTTCTAGATCCGTATCAAATTTTGGGCGCAATCGATCCATGGAAAAGGTTGAAAATGCATACTAGATTCTCTTTACTATACCACGAAACTTGGCATAAAACGAGAAATGCTATGTAATTGTACGAAAGTCGAGGGGAGAACCGGTGGATATCTGAAGGTTATTATCGTTGTCACCGACGTCACAGCTCCTCCCCTTCCAGTAAAACCTTATAGAAGAGTTTTCTGTTTTGCTTATTGTGGATTTAAAGACTGTTTTCCGGTAACCCTCCGATTGAAGCGATCGCCAAATCTGTTTGGATACTCTATCAAGCGCAAAGTCAAAACCAGTTCTTATTTTAGTACACAAAGCGTTGAATTCAGTGTTCTTTGAGTTTGTTTTATTCCTTTTATTTTAAACGACTAAAAAATCCCAACTACTCTTTATCTTTACCCTTTATTCTTTATGACATTTTTTTAAATGTGATAAAGAGTAATCAGTGAGGATAAAATGTAAGTCACTTATAAAAAACAAATATTACAGTTTTACCTGAGTGTCAACACAAACAGTGCTTATACTCCGACTGATTGCACAAGTTAATGTATGAAAGAGAAAAATATGGAAATTGCAAAATAAAAGCGAATGAAGTGAGTGAAAAAAGAAGAGATGCCATGAAGGCAAATGGGGTGTAGATTCAAATGACAATATGTAACAAAAAAGGGTAAAGTGGCACTACCCAAAGGGTGTTAGGGGGTTTCAGTGGAAGGGACCACTTAGTCGTTGCATACGGGTATTTGTATTTGCCATTGCTGTGGGTGTACTCAATTTGAGAAGAAATGAGAGTATTGCTGTGTTCAGGGATTTTAAGGAAGATTTTTCGAGAGAGTTTTTTTTTTTGATAAACTCTTCGATAGATTCGATATTAAAATCCTTCTGAATCACTTCATTTCGCACAAACCATGGTGTATATAGAGATTTTCAAGAGGATTGAAAAGATAGAAAGGCAGCCAATTGGGATTCATAATGATACAGTGAAACGGCGAATAGAAAACATTAATACGACAACCAATCAGCTCTAATTAACAAGACGTGGTGTTTCTGAAACTTAGTGACGTAATGTGCGAATACTCTACTCTAACAATTATAATGATTAATTATTCAATTTAGTAGAGTCCCGCTAATCCGGACTCCGCTTGTCCAGACATCCGGTTAATCCGGGCGGGATTTTTAAAAATTATTTGTGTATAAAGTATTATTTTAAGATAAAGATTTTTTGCTTTGTTTTGTTGATTCTACATCAGTTTGTAGGTTATAAGCTTAGGTCTACGTATACAGTAATATTAAAACTAAAATTAAACTGTAGGGAAAGTTGTATGTTTTTATGAAAAAAACTATCGATTTTTATAGTTTTACCCATCTAAAAGTTCTATAACGTGCATTTTAAGGTAAATTCCGTTTAATCCGGACTTGATCAGTGATACAGCCAGGGTACGTGTCCTATCTAGGATTTATTAGCGGGACTCTGCCCACTTACATAAATAACTCTCGTTCTAGCTTCAAAACGGAACGCTCTAGAGCAGCAGATGAATACTCAAAAACATGCATGTTACTCCATTGTGAAGTGGCGTAGCTGGGATAAGTGGCGCCCCACCCCCGTCAATCCTCAGTGGCTTAGCTTGTGTAAACGGTTCCCAGGGCATGGAATTATTTTTACATCCCCATCATGTTTTGCTTTAAAAAGTGAACGTGTTATCAACATGTCCAGTGGCGTATCGAGAATAAGTGACCGGTAAAATTGAAACAAAAAATAAGACAAAGAGAATCCGGCAGATGGACTTTCTCAAGGTTCACTCCCTGCTGTGATTTTAAATTTCACAAAATTGGGATATTTTTCTGTAGAGACACCGACATTTATGTCAATACGCAGTATTGGCATAAGTTTAGCAGTATTGACATTAGTTTTTTCCTTTTCCTTCGATCTGGAATATTTCGGTTCACAGAGAACCACAACTGACATAAATGCCGGTGTCTCTACAGAAAAATATCCCATTTTTGCGAAATTTAGAATCCCAGCAAGGGGTGAACCTTGAGAAAGTCCATCGACCGGATTCTCTTCTTCTTATTTTTGTGCTTCTGTTTTAGTGTTGACTTTGTCCTGTGTGCTATTTGAGATTGTTAGCTAGCCTTTGGTTCATAGTCCTGCTATGTATCAGACTATGATCGTCAGTGAAAAGAATGATCTTCTACTGATCCCTGGTCCAAACTCATTGCTCTCTGCATCATTCTAAGCGAGCTGTCCTCCTCGCAGAAGTGAGCGGAGCGCAAACACCATGTCATCTTGCAAAATGTTTGTCTCATACAAACTTTTGGAAAAAGTAGTCCTCAAAATTCGGTTTCCTGGTGCCCACGAGAGAGTTCAGAATCTATTGCACTCCTGTTATGCCTCGTTGAAATGGTCAAGTATTGAGCCTTACTGGCCGTCATGGCGCATGAATGAGCTTACCCAGACTTTTTTTCGGTGTGGTACGGAAATTTGGAGAGGGGTGCCAGATCAGGTGTCGTCATCTGATCGCGCTTCAAAATTACGACGTCCGTCCCAAAATAGCCCTCGAGTTGCTTCAAAACGAGACGTTAATATAACTAAACTAAACCAGACTTTCTTTCAAAGAAAAAAACTTAAACTGTTTCTGTAAGTCGTACACGACGCTGGACGTTACATTCAAATCTCTAGAAATATACATTTGGGAATGCCCTGCTTCCAGTCTGTCGATGATTCTCCACTTATTTCCATCATCCAAATGTTGGTGGTTACTCATTTTTACTGTTTACTTTTGAATTTCACCAAATTTTGAAAAAAAAAGAAAAACATGCATTTTCCCATTACGTCAGCTAGTAATACCTGTTCTTCTAAATGCACCATGCACATGAATGTCCACGCTTACGTATTCGACACTAAAGATGTACATATTTGTTTGGAACCATTATTTTTTACTAATCGGGACTTTTCGAATTGTTTCTGTTAGATGTTCTTCGAAAAATTCAACAAAATATCTACTTAGATCTTAATTTTAAACACCGTGTGCAGTAAATAGAGTCAATTCACTTAATATCACATTCGCAAGGCAAAAGTAACTGCATGTCCTCGCACGTAGAATTGCCCATTATCTTTCACATTTTCTGCAAAATATGAAGGGGTAGTCCCAAAATTAAATTGGCGCGGCAAATTTGACGGGTGTCACGTGAGCATGAAGTAATTCCATTAACCCTTTATAAGACCACGGTAAGTATACTTACCACCAACTTCATCAATTTTCAAATGCATTTTTTAAGGTTGGCATAAGTTCTCGCCAATTTTTTCGATGAAGCAAAAACCTAGATGTTAAAATTTATTTTCTCAAACCAAAACGAAGTGTTTGGACTCGATAATTAATTATTAATTAGCAAAATTAATTGATAAAAATTAATGTCATCTAATACAATAAATGAATTTCTTTTCTTAAATGGATCTCAATCCCAAAACCATTACTAACATAATAGGCCAGATCCCTCGGTAACGCTCTGACGTCACCAACAATAAAACTCGCACTGCGAGACGTTAAACAGCATTATTTCATTGTTAGAGAACCTAAATTTCAGTAATTTTAAATTTAAAAGAGTAATTGTCGTTCTAATTTCAAATTTAATAGCTCTAAAAAAGTAAAATGAAATTTTCTATCGAATGATATAAAATTTATCTCGCTATGATCAATAGTTCCCGAGAAATTTTAAATTATATAATCATATATTTCAAATTAATTTCCGCTTTTTAATAAAAAGTACTAAATTAGGTCAGTGGTATATCATTCGCGTGATATAGTTTGGAGGCCACGATGCACAATGGATTTCACGGATGGATACCACGATGGATTTTTTGGATGCCAGGATGATTTTTTGAATAAAGAAATATGTAAATAATATGTAAATAAAAAAATATTTATTGTCATAAAACATAAGTTTATTTTCTTTGTTTTCAATAAATGTTAAACATTTCTTTCGCATATATATCTATTTAAACAGTCAAATTTGAAGGGAAATCTCTCGAATGAAGAGGAAATTTGAAGCCGTCATACCATGATGGGGGATTTTCTAGTTTTACAATAATACTACTAGAAAAAAAATGGCCCTTTAGAGGGTGGAGATGCTTCCGTAATAGCACAAGATGCTCTACAACAGCGGTTTCCAACCTATAGGCCGTGGCCTACTTGTGGCCTCGTGTAGCATATTAGTGGGCCGTGGAACGCTAGACAAGAGTCGAAGTCAGGTGAGCTGATGGGGTTCTGAACCACTTAATCTGTGAGAACGCGCTTTTTTTTTTAACATAAGTACAGAAACAAACAATGTAGAAAGTGACTTCCTGCTGAAACTGTCAACTTCCAATCCAGATATTGTCTCTCTCGTGGTAGACAGCCAATGTCAAAAATCACATTGATTTTTTTTTTTTGAATCTTGACCGCTTATTTTTGATTTTTCTTTCATTGCGACAGCTAAGTCAAAACAATAAAGCTTTTTGCTTTATAAATAATATATTTTTTACCCTTTTACAGTAAGTTTTACTAATTACTGACTTACACGCGCTTATAGATTAAATATGCATTATATGTGTTTGTATATTTTTACTTGTATATTTACTTAGTGGGCCTCAAAATATTTTTTTACACAACAGGTGGTTCGCACAACCAAAAAGATTGGGAACCGCTGCTCTACAATATTACTGCGATATCTCCATGTTATTGTAGAACAACTTTTTGGTTGAGCGGACCACCTGTTGTATAGAAACTATATTGCTCCCACCAACTAAATATACAAGTAAAAAAAAATATAAACACATATAATGCATTCATATGTTACAGTTGATGTGGATAATCGGTTATTATGCGTAATAACCGCGGTAATTATGCATAATATCCAAGTAAGCTGGTTAAAGTGGATAATTTATGAGAATTTACCACACTGACAGGTTAATATGCATAATTACCAATAAAGTTTGGTCAATGTGATTAGTTACATCGACATGTGATCTCATTGACCAAATTCCATTGCTAAATGTGATTAATTAAGCAAAATTCATTATTTATTATTTAATGCAGTTAAAGGTTAGTCGCTTCAAGTTACATCCTTTCGAAGCCAAAGTATTTGTGGGTTGTCTTTGCGCTATCTCATGTTTCAAATATAGAATTTCAACCGCACTCGAGATGCCTGCGCCATCCGAAGTGATTATTTTTTTAACTTTAAAAAAACCTCCTATGGCTTAGCTAGCAGCGGGAGCCGAAACCTAGTAGCTTCTCTAGCTCATTGAATGTAAAGAATCTGTGTTTTTTTATTATTGTTCAAGTCAAGCAGGCAGGAAAAATTGTGCTCGCGATGCCTGCGGCATCTGAAATGGGCACCAGGCAAATTTTGTTAACTTAAAAAAACATCCTAGGCTTCGCTAGCAGGGGGAACCGAGACCTAGTAGCTTCGCTAGCTCATTGAATGTTAGAATATTGAAGAAATTAGAGGAGAACACAGGTACATCAGAGAATGTAAAAAATATAAAGCATTTGCCGCTAGTAGCTTCGCTATTAGCGGCAAATGCTTTTCAGAACAAGGAATAGTAAAGAATTAATAGATTTACTCAGTTCTAATATTTGAAATTGGGAAAAAATACTCTAGATTTATTTTTTTAAAAAATAGAATAATGCGAAGAATCAAAGAAACCACTACGCAAGTGAAGACAGAATTCTAAATGATGAATTCCAAAATATGAACATTCTACTTCATAAAATTCCACGCAAACGATTTTTATTAAATTCATAAATCAATTTTAAAAAGTCCAATTGCGTAATTGGAGAAATATAAAATCGCTAAATAAATAAAAATTCTATTTCAAAACATTTAATTAAAATTAATTTTTTAAATTTTAAGTCCAACTTTAGAGGATGTTAGAGGAGCCGAAAGCTATTCCGTTGAAAATAATCACATTGACCAAACTTCATTATATAATAACCGGTTAATATGGTAAATTCCATAGGCGGCTCGTCCGGGGGGCAAGGGGGGCAACTGCCCCCTCACTTCCAAAAGTAAAGGGGCCTTGCCCCCCCCCCCACTTTTCAAAGTTCAAAATTAATGATCCATCGAAAAATGATGGAGGGAAACCCAATACACATACCGAGAGAAGAAAAGGAGTACGATCTAACAAGAGTTATAAAAAATGCATCAATTCAAAAAGTCTCTGAAACATATGATCTTGATATGGAAAAAATAAAGGGAGAGATACAAATTTTTCAGAAAATGTATAAAAAATACATCGACTCTTTGCCAGAAATATCCACGGAGATAATATAACTGAGGAAAAGGTGCAATTTTCTTGTTGAAAAGGAACTCTGTGATATATTTCCATACTTGACAAAACTAAACCAAATTCTTCTGTTGATACCTGTCTCAACTGCATCATGTGAGAGAAGTTTTTCATGCTTAAGATCTTTAAAATCATACCTTAGAAATAGTATGTGTCCAGACAGGCATTTTGCACTTGCTGTTCTGAAGATCGAAAATACTATAGATATTGACTTTACTAAGGTAATAGAACAATTTGCGAAAAACAAAAAAATCGCAGACTATTTTTCTTCTAATTTATAATACGGATGTATATTGTATAATATCAAATAAATACATTTATAACTGACCTGCTTTCTCTGTGTTTGGGAGTACGCCGTTCTGTGACGACATCATTGACAGATTCACGAGTTTAAAGAAAGAACTGACTTAATAAGTAAGTGTTTTATATTTTTCTCATGTTATCATTTCATAAGAATTGAAATGGAACTTTGAATTGGAAGGAGGAAGTCTACGGTGGTAATCTGTTCCGAGTTTTGAGGCCGTGTCCCGAATTTTTTAGAAAAGGTCGAAGAATTTAATCAATAACTAGCTGTTATGCCCGGCGCTGCTCGGGATTAAAATACTTCAATGTCTAATATTTTTGACGTAAAAAAACTACTTTTGTATAGAAAATTACAATACCCAAAATTCTTTTATCTTCTGAAACGTTTTATAATTAAAACTAGCTGCATGGCCCGGCGTTGCACGGGCAATCTTGAAGAATGGGATATTCCCGGGCGGAGAGAAGTGAGATCATGTGAGGCCTTGGGATCCATATTTTCATATGCCCGGCTCCGTTTTTTTCCAACAAATATTGTCACTTACTTTCCCCGACAAATGTAAATATTCTTTCAAATCTAGTCTTTTTATTACTAATTTTCATATGCCCGCCGCCGGTTTATTTTTTTTACACATATTGTCGCTAACGTAAACGTTACGATCCCCCCCAAAACGTAAAAAATCCTTTGAATCCATATTGTTTAATTAAAATTTTTAAATCCAACCTTTTAATTACTTTATATCCCAGCATTTCTCGGAATCCACATTTTTTTTCATATTCCCGCCTCTGTTTTTTCCCTACAAATATTGTCGCTAAGCTTCCCCAACAAACGTAAATCTGTTTGGAATCCTCTCTTGTTGGATTAAAACTTTCAGTTCTATCCTTTTTACTACCTTAAAGCAGTTTGGTTTGAATGAAAATGCGAGAATTCTTTTGCTTATAAATTAAAACAGATTAGCATGATATTTGTTTTGCAAAAGAAAAAATAAAACGAATAATAATGAAAAAAAAACGGATTAAAAATGTATAAATATTTTCCCCCAAAAACGTAAACGTTGCGAAACACCGTACGACAAAAAAAACGAAAGAAAGATGCAAGAAAACGATTTTTTTTCAATTGTTAATAAATCCAAACACAGAATAACACAGAAGCTCGCTCAAAAAAAAAATATCAACTTCCGTTAAATAAATAAAAAAATGCAACACCGGATGCGAAAAATAATAGTAGAGAAAAAAAAAGAATCCGCCGTGAATGAATTCACCATTCTGCCAATAGATGGCAGCACGTCAATTCATTCATTTTGACGTTTTTAATTAATATCTTTTTAACTAATTGTAATTTCGGAATTTAATTGGCCTAAATGGATTCCTTGGATTATTCCCCATCTTTTGGTACTTTCCGCGTGCTTCTCCGTTCAGCGGTTCGTGAGAAGATAGCCGGACATACATGCATACATACGTTTGTTTACCTTCGAATTTTAATAGGATAGATGACGTTAAAATCCAATAATATAGCCCAATTTTACAAAAAAAACAGCTTTAGGGACCCCCACCCACACACTCGCATTTCTTTTGACCCCCCCCCACTTTTTTGGTGCACCAACCGCCTATGGTAAATTCTCATAAATTATCCACTTTAACCGGTCTACTTGATTATTATGCATAATCACCGATTATTACGCATAATAACCGATTATCCAGATTGAGCGTAACATATATATTATGCACGTATATATCAGTAATTAGTTGAGTTTACTATAAAAGTATCAAAAATGTATTGTTTATAAATGAAGAAAATTTTATTGTTATTACTTAGCTGTCACAATAATAAAATGTTTTTTTTAAATGCGATCAAGATTCAAAATTTTTAAAAACTCAATGGGGGTTTTTGACATTGTTTGTCACCCACGAGAGAGTCAATATCTGGATTAAAACTTGACAGTTTCTGCCTCAAGTCACTTTCTACATTCAGTTGGTTTCAGTACTTATGTTTCAAAAACTCTAAAGTTGTGAAAGCATGTTCACGCAGATATGTGGTCAAGAACTCCATCAAATGTTTCAGAGCAAATTTTGCAATTGCTGGATACTGTTGCCGAACATTTATCCAGAACGGGACCAATGATATTGTTCTAAAAAACGATTTTATAGTCGTCGCATGATAGCTCCATTAGAGAGTTTTCTTCATTTAATGGTACATTCACTTCCTTTACTCCTGACATTGACTCGTCACTAATGTTCCGCAGCCCACCAATAAGCTATCCTCGGCCCATAGGTCGTATACTCATACCGGTCCAGCCTACCCAAGCAGGGTGTAATGCAAAAACGACCTCCAGAGGCAACAACAGCCCCGTATTTAATATGTCATATAGGTAGAGATTATACAAAATGCGTCTTGCATTGGCGGAAGTATAAGAATGAACAATGATTGATTGATAAAATCCCAATGAATAGATACATACAACGCCAGAAATAAATGGCGGTAAGCAATCTGCCTTACATCTCAGGGTAATATAAAAATACATATAAAGCGAAAAATCCAAGTCAAGAATAAAATAATCACACACACACACAACACTACGGACACTCACACCACACACAACGCACCCAAGTTGAAATCTTGGTGAAAAGTTAAAGTATTAAAATCTTAGGCAAAAGAGATCAAATGGATAGGAGGACTACAAAGTATGCAGGAGTCGTCAACAGACGGCCAAAGCCGATCACACACTCCACAAGGAATAATTAAGTGTAATTAAGAAAGTCCAAAGTGTCCCAGGATTCAAAGCCAAAGTTAAAATATGTATATCAGATATTAAAATATCCATGTAGAGCAGTTAAGATGGTAAAAAGAAAATCCTAAGATAGGAAGAAGTCTATTTGTACCCCCCAGTGTATCCAGAACCCGAAGTCAAATTATTATAAAAACTTTAAAAAGTTTAACATTCTAAAAGTTTAAAATATCCCAAAACCCAGAGTCCCAAGGTTATGGGCAACCGGGCACACGCCAAACACTTTCCTGAGATAGCAGCACCAAAACTCCAGTCGTACACCACAGCCGCCCACAATAGGGTGATTGACTTGGACTTAGCGGCCCATCGGTTGGGAACCGCTGTTGTACACCATCAGGGGTGGCGCCAGAGAGTGGATCGGGGATGCTGTGCCCCCCTGTCGGGGAAAAATTTTATATCCCGTCGGGGGGGATTTTTGTACGGGGTATTCAACTGTAGTTGATAAATAATAATCTGGCGAAAATTTGAGACCAATTTCATTACACTTGTCCCCCCCCCTTGTCGGGGAGATCGTGCCCCCCTGTCGGGCAAATCGCCCCCCCCGTCGGGCAAACTCTAGCGCCATTCCTGTACACCATTCAGAATAACGAACGACATCGTGCGGATGTCGTAGAATCAGGGCCGTCTTAACAAATTTGAGCTCCCTAGGCTATAGCAATTTCGCGCCCCATTAGAACCGTAACTAAGAATTTGAGAGCCTGTGGCCCAAAGAAAATACCTACCTAATACAATAATTGATGATCAAATAAATAAATAAAATAAATAAAAAGTTAACTTATTCTCTGATTAACGCATTACAATTTTGCAAATCATAGTCTTTTCAAAACATTTTACAAGTAAGCTTCCATATTGTATAGATAACTTCTATAACGCATAATTTAGAATTTTTCTCACTGACTGTCTCTGTATGAATATTTTTTTGAAATGATATATAAGGTTTGTGTAACATTGTATACAAAATCGATGACTGTTTAGTTACAACCCCTAATCATATCTTTACTTTTAACTATTTTTTTAAAAAATTTAATACAGTAAAGCACTCTTTATACGTCCTTCAAGGGACTGACGTAAAACGACGTATAAATGAAAAGACGTATAATCAGAACTTGAATTATTGCAAATTTAATGCTAATAATGCAAATTAATTTAAAAGTATTAAAGTTTTTCTAGGATAGCATTAGTATAATACTACATAGTATATAAATCAATAATTAAATTTTAAAATGAAATATTTATGATAAAAATGAGAAATTCATGCCTCTATTGCAGGGGTTCTCAACCTTTTTTTCCTCGCGTACCCCTTGATTAATCTTTTAATTTTCGCGTACTCCTTAAACGCAAACCCCCCCCCCCCATTCATCCGTCTCTCCAAAGAAGTTTTTAACAATAATGTTAAGGGCTTAGCAGTGGTATAGTCGCAAAATAATCACTACCCGAACGCTCTAACCTGGGTGACAAAAATCGCCCTGTTTTGAAGACGTTCTCACCATTTTTTTTATCATTTATTTCTCTTGGAAAAAAGCAGTGCCGGAACGGCGTTCCGGCTCCACTACACCCCTGGGGCTTAGATAAGCTTAAGAGTCAAATAACGCGAATTAATGACATTTGCAGGACTTATTTTTAATTTTATATTTTATTCCAACTTAAAAATAGTGTTAGTTAAACGGAAAAACAAATAAAAACAGTATTGTAATAATTTCACATCAACTTATAAGCTTAGCTAAAAATTACACTTCGTAATAATCAGTTATTCCAGTGCAAGAAAATTACAATGAAATCGTTGAGCTTGTTTTGGAGCTGAGTTTTATAAAATTGGCTTCAAATGAAGAAAGATATAATCTCATGTCTGGAGCTGCGTCAAGCTTATTTCGATATTTATTCTTAATATATGTATAAGACGAGAATGCTCTTTCCACAAGTTCTGTGTTCGTGAAAGGTATTAAACCAATATGGTAAAAGTAAAGTTTACAGTGCATAGCTGTTTCTCCCCATTTAGGATCGCCAACTTTTTGTCACCAAGAGCAAGATGGCTTGGCGTTGTGAGGACATTTATTTTGGGTGTGTAGTGAGTATTTTATTGATGACTTGTGGACACAATTCCTGCGGCATCTCATGTGGGTTCCGGGCAAATTTTTTAAACAAAAAAAAACATCAGCGGCTTCGCTTTCAGCAAAGCGGAGAAATAATAGCTTCGCTTTTTCATTGAATGTTATGAATCTAGGTTTTTTAAAAAAAATTCCAAAAACGAGCATTTCAACTCCAAAGGAAGTTTTATTCAAATTCGAAGAAATCGACCAATGAAATCGTAGATAGCACATACCTGACCAATAAAATCGAACGCTGAAGCGCGAAATAAAAATATAACGATGCCTGCGCGAACAAGACACGAATAGGAACATTCCTGGGCAACCAAAACAATTGTTCTGACGTCGTCAATCCGTCTTCTGCTTGGCGGCAAGGAATTAGCGAACTAAAGCGGGGAGAAAGGGCTTTGCAACATAAACTTTACTTTAACCTTAAAGGGTATAACGTATATTATTGCTTTGACACCGAGTTCTTGGTACTCTTCTTTCACTGCCACCCAGAAGTCAATCAAATTTCGTTTTTTTAAATTCAGATTCTAATGAAGAATCAGTGGACAGTTCAATTAATTTTTCTTTTTTAGAAATTGTTAATTTTTCAGCTTTTTGAAAAAACGCTTCGTTGAATGGATTTAAAATCCACATATCTGCATCACTGCGGTTCGGAAAATATTGTCTGAATGACAACTTAATTCCTTTTAAATGTGCTATTATATTATTTTTTACTTATTTTGTTAATTTAAGTTCGTTATCAGATAAAAAGCTGTGGAGTGTCTCAAAAACTTCATATTGGTTTTTTCAAATACAGGATTCCAAATACTCGATTTTGTCAGTTACCTTAAAAATGGTTATGGAATGTTTCTGCAATCCTAAATTAAGTTTATTTATTTCTGAAAAAAATATCAGATAAGTACGCAAGCTACTGCAACCATTCACTTTCATAAAATTTAGAACTCAACGTAAAAGGGTGGTCTTCAAAAAACAAATGAACTTCATGTTTCAATTCGAACAATCTTCCTCGCGAAAGCCACTTCTGTGTGCAAATTCACTTTTACTTTTCACACGAACTTAGGAAAACCACAGAGAAAAAGAAAAACAAAATACTGTAACTTTTTAAATCCTTTATATTTTCTTGTATCCGCCATTACCGACTTTGATTTCGCGTACCCCCAACTGGTCCTTCGCGTACCCCTAGGAGTACGCGTACCACAGGTTGAGAACCTCTGCTCTATTGCACTCTTGAGAACTAATTATGCTCAGCTTATACGATTTATGTGTATGCAGGTAGACGGTTAGTTACAAAAAATCTTTAACCGTCTTGTGACGTGCCGATTGGCTGTGAGTATTAAATACACTATTATGAATCGAATTAATTTCATTGAATGTTTTTCCACTATTTTTTTCACAAAAGAAATGAGTTCGAAATTTTTCAATTGAGTGCATTGCGTCTTTAATGGAAGTTGGGATGACTTCCTCATCATTGCCTAAATTACCACCAGGCAATTTTTCTTCTATTAATTCATCAATTGTGAATAATTTCGAAGTAATGATATTGTTATCAAAGCTCATATGCTAAAAAGGAGGAAATTTTCACATTTTAGAAAGTGAGAAAACGACTTCGAATCTCTGCGTCGTATAAACGAAGTAATTTGTCATTACAATGAATATGAATGAATGGGAACTGTGATGAATATTTCATGGAAAGATTTCTTTAAAATGCTTCAATGTTTCTTTCAGTTCCTTTTTTTGTGAAAAGAGAAATTTATTTTCTCTTTTAGATGGAAAAACTTTCTCTATAAAACAGAAATTATTTGCAAATATTTAACTCAAAGAATTCCTTCAAAAATTTTGAAGGTTGAGAAAAGTACAATTCATCTTTAAACGGACCCCAGAATGGCATATGCAAATTTTAGGTCGAGACTATCACCGTTTGGAAGGAGTTCTTGCGACAGATAGACCGTTTTTTTTTTTTTTTTTTTTTTTTCCTCTCTTTGTCCTCTTCCTACGATAGGAAGCGGGCTATGTAACCTTGAAGGCTTAACACACACTCATTAGGATCATTTAAAAATTTGCGAAAATTAAACAAAACATCGAGAGAATAATTCACTAACGTCATTAGATCACTTTGTAACCGTTGTTTATGCTACGACAACTTGAAACCCGAAGTAAAAAGTTCTCCTTTGTTGTTTAGGTCCAAAGAAAACAATATTTTCTTATATTAACTTTAACACTGGCAAAAGCACGCGCTCAAAACAGTAAACTGGCTTGAATTTAATTCTATAAGAATAAAAAGTAATGTTAGAAATTGCGTTAAAGATATTTTTAAACGTTAATAACAATCAGAGAAAAAACTTTACAGCAATGGAATTAATATCATTAAAAAGATAATTTATTTTCTGCTCTTTAAGATGGTGTAAAAATAATTGCCGAGCAATAAATATTTCAGGAGTTATTGGCAAAAAACTACTAAGCATTAGGCTTAAAAGCGGCTAATTTTCGTTATTTAATTAAATATCTTCAAAGGGATTTAATTCAGTATCGTCAAAGGGAAACCGGAAGTGGATCATCCGCATGGAAATTCTGTGTACACAAAACAGATAACTCCCCCGTAGATCTTAAAACTTTGTGAGGAACTCTGAGAGGATGCAAGTTCTCACAATTGGAAGTAATTGTTCCAGTAAAATCTATAAATAGTAGTTACTTTAACCTAGTATTATTTATTTAGTCTCTATGGACGAGTTTTCTGGTTTGTTTAACCTACATTAAAAGCTTTGACTATCTGCTTGTATGTTGGACTTCCGCTTTGAAGATCCATTGACTTAGCATTACACCGGCAATACATATTACAGGTCTGTAAATAAACCAGAAAACTCCTATTCTCGCACACCGGTTGGGTTGGGAGACGTCAATTTTTCCGCACGTTAACGACAAGTGCAATTCTCGTATTCGTTTTTCCAACCGGTTGGGATCTCGCTCGGTCGAAAAAAGGACTCCGATTTCTCGCCAGCTCTATACCTGGCGTAAACGCTATTCGATAGCGAGAAGTATTGTTTCGATATCAGAACTTATCAAATTTTCGTTTAAAATGGAGGCGCTGCTAAAACGTTAATTGTGTTTTGAAAGGGTTTATCGCGATAAATGTAATCCATTTGACCAATGTGAAGAAGAATTTATCAATTACTTCAGATTTTTTAAAAGTAGTTAAATCTTTTATCGAATTTAAATAATTTAATCTAATAATTTAATACGACAATCTAAAGTAATTAAATCTTTAAAAATAGTTAAATCTTTTACTACTCCATCAAGATAGTCAATAATGATAGTGGATAATTAGCTAAGATCAATTACATTTAAAGATTTAATTACTTAATATTTTCTTACTAAATTAAATTAGGGTAACATTTTTTTTTTTTTTAACATTGAGTGTGGAATGACTTTCCTCATTCCGTATATATCATTACAATTTTTTTATTTGGGTTTTAATTCAAAGAAATTTGTCAAATATTTACAAAGTAATTGCAAAATCTGACAATAAAAGAATTTTTCCTGTTCCTTGATAAAGATGTAATTTTTTTAATGTTGTGAAAACTTGCTGAATTTAATAACTTTTTTTCATGTTTTATATTCTTATGTAATTAGAAAAATAAACAAATGGTTTGTAATATTAATTTATAACATTTATTCATGTTAAAGTAATTGGCATGGAAAAAAAGTTTATTACTTTTCCTTTCTCTAGAAAACTGGTAAAATTACATCAATATATTGAAAAAAAGACTGCAATTTGTGTTCTATAAATGTATAATATTATTATAAATGCATATTTTGTAAAATATAAATGGTTTAACCCCCCCCCCTAACAATGGACTTATGAAAGCAAGAAATGCATTATAATGCATCTTATAAGAGCAGAGGTTAAATCTTCCCACCTCTTACCCTGGTGTCTTTTGAAAAGATGCGATCAACTTTCCAACTTAAAATGTATGGATATTTTTCAAAATAATCCAACATAATTTCGAATTAGGAAGCAAATGTACTATAACAAGAACCTGTGAACCGCCTTAGCTGTACTTCTTGATTTGTGTTTATGTGAGAATGATGCTTGTAACCGGTCGTTGTTGTGAGCGTCAATAAATGTTATTTGTGTTAAAAGCTGCCTAGTTACATAACGCCTCAACACGCAAACAACACATGGTAGCAGCAGTTATATTTTGAAGTTCCGAACATTTTGTATCTAAAACATCGACGAAGTTCGGTAGAACAGAGAGAGTATCTAGGCGGCGTTGCATATAAATCCTCCGGAGAACTTTACGTTTTCTCTTGCCTGGCGTCAAAATGGAAGAAGATTCAGATATCAGTTGCTTGGATTATCGACAAAACAGGAAATGAACAGGTAAATTCTTTCTCTATATCATGGAGAATAAAGCAGAGGATATTTTTAGTTCTTTTCAGTTTATCGAAACGGAACAAGATGACTTTGATATTGTTTTGAAAAAGTTTAATGATCATTTGTTGTTAAGAAAATACTATTTTTGAGCACGTAGTTCAATAAAGCATAACGCAGCTCGATGGTGAATCAGTCAATACGTTTTTAACCGCTTTTATACATTGTCAGAACACTGTAGATATGGTGTAACATTCGACAGACTCATCAGGATGAATTGGTTGGCATACGCGACAAGAATCTAGAGATGAAAGTTCGAGTTGGACGCCGACCTAACTTTGACAAAAGTGTGAAAGATTCGACTCGTAGAAGTGTCAAGGAACAACAGGAAAAAATGATCGGGAAATGCGTCTTATACTATCTCATCCATAAACCAACCCAAAATTTCTGAAACAGAAACCAAGCTCGGGCAAGGAAACAAAATGTAAATCGATTTCCATAGAAAAAATAATGAAAATGATCCCGCTACATGGAAAATTAAATGGTACGTAAACAAGACATGATAAAGAGTGTGTCCTCTAGGGATGCCAGATGCAGACAATGTTCAAAAATAGGACACTATAAAGCAATGTTTGCAAATCCCAAACAGGATGTTCTGAAGTGCCATATTTAGGGGTAAGTACAGCTCGAGGTAAAACAAAACTAACATAGATTGGACAAGTTAGTTCAAGTACCATAAAAACATTAAATTTAAAATCGATAGTGGAGCTGTCTACATGTATTTAGTATCAATGTTTTTTTAGATGTGTTCAAATGCTAAATTAGAAACCACTGATAAAATTCTATGTGGTCCCAGATAGAGATCATTAGAAAGCTAGAATTCAGAACAGATGCAGATATTGAAAAGGGAAAAGAAGATCACTGAAGAAATCTATGATTTCCAATCTTTATAACGTGTCTTCTTGTAGACCATGTACTGATTCTCTTGGCTTGGGTCCAAATTTGAATTCTTTTGCCAGATTTCATGCAGCTAGTCAAAGCTAAAATTTCAGAACTTTTCAAAGGACTTGGGTAATGAAGGGATGCTATTCCTATCAATAGGAACAGAGAGCTTCTTCCATTTGCTATCACTTGTCCCAGACATTGTTGCGTTCCTCTTTTAAACTAAACTAAAAGGCTGAATTAGAAAGAGAATTGGAAGAAAAGGTTACTCACACCTGTCTTAAAACCGAACTAGAATGGTGTGCACCGGTAGTATATGCCAAAAGTGACAGGTAAGTAGAGTTGTTATAATGACTCAGACAAAATGTATGCTCACACACATGACACCATGGCAAGAAATACTTTTTAAAATCTAGCTTGACTGAAGCCAAGGAATTTGAGAACTGGATGCTAATTCTGGTTTCTGGCCAGGAATTCCTCTGGATAAAAAGTCATCCCTATCTCACCACTTTATCACTTGACCCCATTTGGTAGGTTTTGGTTCCAAAGATGCCTTTCGGTATCTCCTCTGCTCCCAGAGCATAAGAGGATGTCTCAGATGTTAGAGGTATCTGGACAATTTGTCACATGGATGATATTTTAATATGGGGATCTACTCAAGGAAGAACATGATACCAGCTGACTCACAGAAGTCTGTAAGAGATTAAAACTCTGTATGACATTAAATTAGCAAAGAAATGTATTTTCTCTCAGACATCTATTAATAATTTTAGAGTCTATAATAGATGGACGAAGAATTCACCCGGATCTGATAAAATTGCTGCGATAGAAAATTATCGGCCGCCAACGAATAAAAAAAGGAACTAGGAACTGTGTAGGCGGCTAAGCGCTATTTAGATTCGTTCCTAACTATTCGGACATACTTTTCCCTCTGACTTCTATACTAAGTAATAAATTGACTTTTTGTGTGGAAGCGCCACAGGAAGCAGCTTTTCAGAAATTGAAGAAAATACTGTCAGTCAGATCCTGTACTAATGATCTTTGATCCAAAGAAAGAAACCACAGTTCACAGATGCTTCATCTAGGCTTAGGAGCTACAATTTGCAAAAGCAAGCTGATGGAAGATCAGTGAAAATAGCTATATGCATCTAGGACTTTGACCCCCAACGGAAAGTCGTTATACACAAATTGAAAAGGAACCTTCTGTTGTGTGGGATGCGAAAAAATTTAGAGATTACTCAGCAGGAATGCAATTTAAAATAGAGAGACCACAAACCTCATTTAATATTTTCCAAGAAAAACTTAGAAACTCTCCACGATTACAGAGGATCAAGTTGCAGATATGAAGATTTTCTTATACAATTCTATATTTCAGGAAAGAATTGTTCGCCGCAGATGCATATCAGAAACCCTCAGAAAGTTCCCTACAAAGAGGAAATTGGAAGCCGAATGATGCGTTCATTCAAATGACTTACAAGTTCTCTTGGCATCATCTCGCAGATTAGATGAACTAGAGTTGCACAGCTGAAAGGACTTGCCAGAAGTTACTGATTATGTATAAGAGGATGGCCGTCAAAGAGAAGTTGAGTCACTATTGTATCCCATTGGCAAAACCGTTATGAAATATCAGTTCAAGATGGACTGTTATTGATGAGGAATCAGAATCATCATTCCAAGTCACATCAAGCTGAAGTCTGAATCAAATTCATGAAGCACCTAGGCATACCAAATGTAGAGCTCAGCCAGATGCTCCTGTGTACTGGCGGGAATACAAAGAATTGAAGAGAAAATAAAGAGTTGCACTGCATGTATACAAGAGTCAAGTAATCGCATCAACCCTTATTACTCATTCCCAGAGACCTTGGAGGAGTTTGGTTGATCTTTTAAACTGAATTCATGGACCTCTACTTCAGATTACACTCTCAGATACCTGAAATTGCCAGGCTTGACAGCTGACTTCTGCTGAAATATAAATCATTGTAAATCAATCTTTTTCACGTCATTGGAATCCCAGATGTTGTCCAGACAACAGCCCCAAATTATCCAGAAGACTGTAGAATTCAAGATTTTGCAAAAGTTATGGCTTTACACATATCAAGTACAAATTTTCTCAAAGCAACAAGGCTAAGACAGCGAGTAAGAAACAGTCAAAGCTCCATAAAAATCTAGAGATCCTTATCTTGCATTAATGGCCTATCGCGCATCCTTAGAGAATGGTTTTAGCCTTCAGATTGCTTATGGGTAGGAGAATCAACCTACCCCCTTCCTGTTGCAGACCCAACTACAGCCATACCTCAGTGAACAAGAAAGCTCTGAGGCTAAAGAGGAGAGACAGAAGAAGGCCAGAAGAGACTATGATAAACGGTGTTGAAATCTCGATGAATTAGATCCAGTCAGAACGTGTGGATTATGATAGAAGGGAACTGGGAAAGTTCTGCAAAGAGACGCCTTACCAAGATCTGCCCTATCAGTCCGGCAGACGTGTTTGAAGAGACGAAAGCACCTGATTTTCATCCAGAACCTGAGCAGAGGGACGACTGGATGTCACGGGATACCACACTCTCCTGCCGATGCCATCCAGGATGTCCGTCTGATTCATCACCCCAGTCTCCAAAGACATACCCTGAAAAGCTAGCTCATCAGAAGCATCTCCTGATCCCTAGTGTGACCAGAGAGTGGTGGGACTGTCCGACCTCCTGAGAGACTTGACCTTAAAACAAGGACTGTCCGTCCGACCTCCTGGGAGACTTGACCTTAAATTACAAAGGAAGGAGATGGCTATAAAAAGCCTGAACCGCGCGCTTAGCTGTAACTGTAGCGCGTTTGTGTTTATGTTGAGAATCGAATGCTTGTAACCGGTCGTTGTTGTGAGCGTCAATAAATGTTATTTGTGTTAAAAAGCTGCCTAGTTACATAACGCCTCAACACGCAAACAACACATACTCTTCGCCATAGTTCCTTTGGCGATTCAAAACTCAACTAATCTGAAACTACGCATGACGATCCTTGATTTTCGCGCGCGCAGCAGAAATGCGACACTTCTAGCGTAAAGCGAGATGTTTTGAAACGACCGAGGTAGAAATCAGACCTTCTTTCGGTCGAGAAAAAAGCCATAACTCTCTGAACCCGACTAGAGTGAGAATTCAGTACCTCAAAAACTGAAGTAAATTTTCGTTCACAAAACAGAATGAAATCCTTCCTTTCTCTGCATACAGGAGGACACGACTAGATTGGGTGATCAATTGTCAACAAAGAAATGAACCACTTTTCTCCCTTAAAATTCATCCAGGAGCCTAAAACCGCCTGAGTCCGGCCTCTGTCGAATGGGGCGGTATAGGGCTCATAGGAGTACAGTCTGTCTGAGTTGTGGTTGGGAGACGTCACTTTTTCCGCACGTTATCAACGGGAAAAGTGACGTCTCTATCCAGCAAGTAGATCCCTAATCCACCAGTCAAGCGTCACCTCCGAGAGAAGATCTTATCTCTTGGAGGTGACGTCGAAAGGCGAAACGCTCCCAACCCAACCGGGGTACGAGAATAGACCCGCAAGTGTTCTATGGACGAGTTTTCTGGTTTGTTTACTTGCATTAAAAACCTTGATTTTATCTGCTTGTATCTTGGACTTCAGCTTTGAAGATTCCATTGATGTAGCATTTAGGCTGCAGGACATGTAATAGTCAATAAAAAACCACAGAGAAAGTGTAAAAAACTTTTTTTCAAAACAAAAACTAACGTATATGCATGTTTTCATTGAAAGCAACTGCAACTGTCACTATTTAGTTTAAAAACTTGCTGTCTGTCATTTTTTTCTGTTTTGAAAATGCTTTAAGTGATGTCAAAGGTTATGTTAGAAGATAAACCGGTTGCTTATATTTATAGAAATGAATTCTTAGGTTTTTACTGTAATAAATCTCAGCATTGTTTGTGATGAATAGATGTCTGTGCCCCGCTTGATGCATGCACGTACTAACCTACTTTTCATAACTTGAGATGATTCTTACTTTCCTCTTCTGAGGAAACGCGCGATATGTCTTGTAAACAATGTTCCATCTTGCGGAGGGAATTAATTTGCTTCTCTATAATATTTTTAACCTATGTTTATTGTAAAGATGTAGAGAAAAGCGCGATTCCAACTATTTCATTGAAAAATTCAAAAGTTTATGGACCTGGTCTTTCATCAAATTTCACTGTACCGGTTCGGTACTTCTTTATTGAACTTCTTGATACAGAGCAAAAGAGGTACTTATTATTGAATTGTTCTTTGCATATTGTAAAACATATTCTAAACAATAAATCTTTTTAAATAGTTCTTTGTATTTAGTTCAAGAACTTTTAAAATAGGGAGAGATATTTGCATTTTCTGTATTTATAGTTTAGCTTTGTATACATGTAATGCAATAAAATCTATGTAAAATATTTAGTATACTTCTAAAAGTAAAAGGATATTGATGAGAAATAATAGGGATAAAATTAATTATTTATGATTGAAAAATATTTTATTTAACTTCATGTGTTATTGTTTTTTGCATATGCTGTAGATAATTTGTGATTCCATCTTATCTGCAAAAATTTCCTAATCACCGTATACTAAAGAATTGTTTGAAATTTCAAGTATGGAAAATAAAATATTCTCATGATTTAAGTAGTGATAAACCAAATTATTTCAAATTCTTTATTTAAAAACTTTTAATAAATACTTTGAAATGAAGAATCTGACCCATGAAGCCTTGTCATAGTAATGTTTTTACTACTGTAAAATTTATATACATCAGGGTTTCTTACACTATGATCATTATATCAAAAGATGCTTGGATCATGTGAATTTACAGCCTCTTCTTTCAGATTCTTCAGTATTTGTAAGCAAAAATTATAAGAAAATCCTCGTAGAAGGTATTTAATAAAATTTGTTGCAGTAATTTCAATTATTGCAATAAATATCCTGTTTTGGGATAGTGGAAATGGGGTTACAAAACATTTTTCTACCTTAAAAAGGGTCAGAAATAACAAAAGTTAAAGATGCTCAGATGTTAAGCAATGTCTTATAGATCATTACAAATATTTGAAGCAGCCTTATTTAGATGAGTTTTGTATAATCATATAATGCTGGAATTTTCTTTTTGTGCCTGACTTCAATAATTATCAATGTTATTTCCGTTATTGATTAAAAATATTTTAAATATATGACAGTTTATGCTCTTTTTTTTATTTTGCAGTTTTTCATCATCACCCGAAAGTTTGAATATTCAGGTATCTGGTCTGAAGGAAAAATGTCGCATCTGGTATCAACTCCTTCAAATAAAAGAAGGCTTATTCATTGCACGGTACCGACTTTACGAAACATGTATTGGTATCCAAATCGATATTGTTTATGAAAATCAGTGGGTTGCTGATGCTCCTTATGTTATAGAAGGTAAAATATTACTTTATGAAATATATTAAGTAACTTTTATATTAAGATAGTGTATTGTCATGTAGTTTCTGTGTTTATGCTAATTTTGCTTTAAGTGAACCATTTTATATTTTTGCAGTATTTAATACAATAATTTTATAAATAGTTCAAATATAACATAATAGTTAGTCTTGGTGTGGATTTATTTATCAAATTGCACCAAGAAGAACTAAACATTGCTAAACGAATTGCTTTGTAATCAACTAATTATATCGGGCATGATTTTGTTTTTTTGTCCTAAAGCAGGACTATTTAAATTTTTCTATTCCAGATTCCTTTTTTTGGAGGGAGAACTTTGGCAATCCTATTTCCTTCAGTCAGAAACATTTGCCATGACCTGAAGCTTGAAAAATCAATCATTTATCAATGATAATTTTAATAAAATTAATTAATAAAAGGTAATAATTTAGAAAATTTCAATGAAACCTATAAAATCAATCTTTTCTGAACTACTTTTGTTTTTAAATGTTGAAAAGTCTGAAAGAAAAAGGAAAGGCCCTGTGAAATTTCTTGATTCTGATATTTTTCAGTTTCACTGCATTTGGAGTCACGACACACAGTTTAGTCATGATAAAAATGCTAGATGATTCTGTTTGAGTCAAATGCTGTGGTGTAGTTACAAATTAAGCAGTGGCAGAATGCTGTAACCTGGGTGAAAACTATTTCACTGGGTCTCACTATGTCAGGAGTTCTCAACTTTTTGTCCCTCGCGTATGCCTTAATTAGTCTTTTTATTTCAGCGTACCCCATAATGTCACATCCACCATACCCACTCCTTCCAAATGTACGTCTATGCAAAGAAGTTTTTATAAGAATCGAATTAATAACATTTGCAGGATTTATTTTTTATTTTACATTTTATTCCATTTTTATAATAGTACAGTATAGTTCATATAGTATTAGTTCAACGCCAAAGCAAGTAATGTAATAATTTTGCATTAACTTAAAAGAATAGCTTAATTTTACATTCGTAATAATCAACTGTTCAAGTGGAAGAAAATTACAGTGCAGTCCTTGAGTTTGTGGAACTGAATTTCATAAAATTGGGCTCAAAAGAAAGCAGATATAATCTCGTGTCTGAAGCTGCATCAAGCTTATTGTGATATTTGTTATTAATATATTCATTGGACAAGTATATTCTTTTCACAAGTTCTATGTTCGTGAAAGGTATTAAATATTTTATTGCTTTAACACCGAGTTCTTGGCACTCTTCTTCTGCAGCTACTCGGAAGTCAATCAAATTTCTTTTATTTTTAAATTCAGATTTTTAAAAAATCAGCCGAAAGTTAAATTAATTTTTCTTTTCCAGATACTGTTAATTTTTCGTCTTCTTAAAAAAACATTTCTTTGAATGGAATTAAAATCTGCAGCACTGCTCTTCAGAGAATATTGTCTGAATGACAATCTTTTAAATGTGCTATATACTAGTTTTTTTTACTTGTTTCGATTGTAGTTTGTTCTCGGATAAAAAAAAAACTGTGAAGATCTCAAACTTCATACTGGTCTTTTTTGTGTGTTTTATACCTTATGTTTTCTTGTGTCCATCATTACTGACTTTGAGTTTACCGAGGGGCACATGTACCACAAGTTGGGAACCTCTCAATTATTTTAAGGGTTTTTTTTAACCTTATTTCTCATTAAAAAAAAGCTATGCAGAACAGTGTTTTGGCTCTACTATACCAGGTCAAATGTATATAATGTTATTAATAATTATAAAGAATAATGCTATTGTTCACATTTTTCTTATTTATTGTGATATTCAATTGGCAGATATTGTTTCAACTGTTTTAATAAAACTCTTTCATGTAGGGCTTGTATTTCACGAGCAGTGTTACTGCCCAAAACCTATAAATGAGTGGTTATCCAATCTCAACTGCCCATCAAGTTACTCTCAAATTGATGAAGATCTGAAATTATTTCCTGAAATTGATATGCGTAGTTCAATTGAAGATGCCTTGCAAAGATTTAATCATCCAGGATCTTACAGCATTTGTCACTACTCTGTCATTTCAAATCAAGTGTGTATTGCTTTTTTTAAAAAATATTTCTTTGTTTTGGTTTGTGATCTTTGCTTTGGAAATATTAAAATGTTTATACTTTTTAAAATTCTGTTTTCCCCCTTGAATTGAAGTGCATATAAATCTTGTAATATGTTTTTCAAACCCTAATATGAAAACTATTTTTAAGATATAAATAGAATTTATTGTAGTATGATTTAGTTTAGTTGGATTTACTTGTTTTGAAGTTCTTTTACATTATATGATCATAGTTCAGAATTAGGAATAATAGCTCTTTTTTAAAAAGCTATTGTTCCTAATTCTGAACTATGATCAGATGATGCAAAGGACACCAGTCAACAACTGTTCAGATTTTTATAAGATACCAGTGGGAAGACATTTGATCTCTACAGGTGTGATATGCATCATGTTCATGTTCATGACAAATCTTTGGTGTAATTGTATCATAAGCATTAAGTGATAAACTTTTTGATAAAATATATTAGTGCTGATATGTTCATGAATTAATACAACACTTTTTATGTAATTTAGAGTTGTGTGATAGTTGAAAGAATTTTTGAAAAAACAATAAATTACAGAAGAATTTCTTGCGAATTATCTTCAAGTTTTACTTTTAACGTTTAACCTGGAGTTTACGGTGCCTGCATACTTCGCCCCTCTTAGGATCGCCAAATCTTTGCCGCCAAGAACGGCGATGAGGAACGTTTGTTTTGGTTGCGTCTGGATGTTTTTAACGAGTGACAAGCGCGTATGCGCACAAATTGATCCTTTCATCGGTGTTTTGCTTATCTGGCTAATTGTGCCACGTTTCAATTGGACTGTTCTGTTCAAATCTTTGATGCAATTGGGCGATAAATTCGAATTTCAATAAAACTTCGTTTGGAATTCTTCGGATGGAATATCGGTTCAGTACAGTGTATGTTATTCTGTGTGTTTCGTTTCTCGATGAATAAGCGAAGCTACGATTATTCCGCTATGCTGAAAGCGATGCTGCTGATGTTTTTTTAAGTTAAAAAATTTGCCCGGTATACACTTGAAATGCCGCAGGCATTGCGTGCTCAATCTCTCGTTTTCAGGTGACGCATGCACAAGAGAGCAATAAAAAGTGTACTGCACATCCAAAACAGTATTTGGCGACGGCTAATGGAATGGTGCCAAGAAGAATTGGTGAGAAGCACGCCGGCATCGTAAACTCCAGGTTTACCCTTTTAACTTTTGATTGATTTTTGACTTGATTTTTTTTTCATTTTATCGAAATAATTTTTTACTAGTCTATCTAATTATTTTAAAACAATATAAGTCCATGCAGTATACATATATATATATATATATATATATATGTGTGTGTGTGTGTTTAGTGCTTGTGTTAATTTGTTTGTTCATAAAGGCTTGTATATTCAGTATTGCTATGCCTACATTTAAAAATAATCTAATGTTTTATACATCAAATCAAAAGTACAAAGATTTTTTTCCCTTTATTTTATTTAGATTTATAGAAAATGCTTTGGACAATATGTAGGTTTCAGCATGTTTATGGATGAAATATTACTTTCCTTGACTCGAAAAGTAAGCAAAAACTAATTTCTTGGCTGAGTTTCTGTTTATTTAAAAGCTCTTTTAATACTCTTCCTTAAAATTATTAATACTGTTATGTTCTTCTTATTTAATTTTAGATGTATTTACCAGATTTAGAGCTTATTGCTAACTTGGGTGATTGGCCTTTAGAACAACGATCTGCTGCTGAAAAACCAATACCAATATTTTCTTGGTGTGGATCAAAATCCACTAAAGATATTGTTATGCCAACTTATGATATTACTGAAGCCACCTTGGAAATGATGGGCAGGTATAAAATCATTAATATGACCTTGTCACAAACCTGCAATATTATCAGAAATAGAAATTGGTAAAACTTATTTTCTTGAAATTGCTGTGTTGAAGTTACTCTTTTTAATGTTAAAGGGTTTATTGATAATATCATGAAATGGCAATATTTTTACCCTTTCTAATGGTGGAACTAATTTTGAAGTGATTAAGTTAATTTTGGCTGTATGAAACAATTTAAAATCATATTGCAGAACATCCACTTTAAATCTATTGGAATGTATTTCCTTGTATCTGCCTCAATGATGAAGTAATGACCTCATTTAAACATTAAATATTTATTGAAATTCCTAATTTTATTTTTTGTGTATTTTTGAGCAAAATGAATTATAGTATTTTCATATGTTCTGTCTCAGTAAATTCTTTCTCATGGCATTTTTTAAAATATCAGATTGCCTTAACTTATTTAATGGTTTAAGTCATTGTTAACTAGGTTTGCCATTGAATCTTCTTTAAAGATATAATAATTAGACATTAAACATTAAAAATCTTCATTTCAATAACAATTTTTTTATTAATATCTGTCACAATTATATGTTTAATAAATTCTTGTGTAAAGTAAATTGCCTTGGGTTGACTTGTGTGTTACAATTAAACTAGCCTTTCTGTTCAATTATGCTTCTATAATGTGATTGATTCTGTTTTTAATGGTTTTTCTGTTGTCGTATATATATATAACATAATGTTCGTATTGTATTAAATTTGTGTCACTCTTGTATTCAAATGAGAAATTCAACTTATCAATTTCAAAATCAAAAGTGATTAAAAATGCAATTTTATTTGGTTTTTAGATTTTGATTCTCGTATTTTATGGAAAAGACATCAATACCTGGACTAGGGCTTCTTAACCCCTTCCTTAGAGTCTGTGTGCTATTTCAGTATATATTTTTTTACTTCATTTATAGGCTGGCATATATGCTATACCAATAGGGCATTAGGAGTTTGGTCCCCTTGGAGCACTAATTTATTGAATCTTATATTTACTCTTACTCCCTTATCTTATTATATTATGACATGCATGATGGATGGGTTGATTTCTGACGAGTGGAGACTGGAGTAGATAACACCACATGCAGACTAAAGGGTCCACAGCTTTTATCTTCTGATGGCTTGAAGTGGGATTAGTAAATTAATAAACCAACCTTGGCCGAAGCCGTCTGGTCCAAATCAATGGGCTGACACATAGCAGCCCCAACCAGCACAGGGTACAAGACAGCACTTGTCGACACTGGAGTCTGGCAGCCGACTCGTTCACATCAAAACACAACTGGATATAACACGCCTGTCCAGGTGCCACAAGCACCAGAACCTCAACCACCCAAAAGACATTTATAAAACAGCTACAGCTTGACTAAACATATTAAAGAGACATGTTCTGGAAACCTATGAAGAAACAAGCAATGAGCAGTCCTCATTAGCTTGCAGTTGAATACAATAGTGAAGAATCTCTCGAGCTGAAGGTTTAAACCAGGCCCAAGTCATCAGCAGATATACACTATATGCCCAAAAGTATCCGGACACTTGCAGATTTTCACATTTTTTAGAATTTCTCCGGAATGGTTCAACTGACTGACTTTAAACTTCGGACATGTAAAGAATACATTTTACATACACTCACATTTTACATTGAAGATTCGGTCCTGAGGGCAATTAGGGGACCATCTACAAACTGATACTTACAGAAAAGATGACAATATATTAGAGAAGCATTTTATAAAAATTTGAAAAAGAATGTTTGACTATTACTGGAGTTATGAGAATTTTTAGTAAATAATGTTTTACTGCGCATGCGCGAAACATAGTGTAATTTTTCTTTCACAACTTTAAAGCCAGATATATAGGGCAGATTATACAAAAACTTCAGTTCAATATCATCAGTATTAAAAATATATTGGCATTACAACGAGCAGAATTTTAGCTCCTATCGAAGAGAAGCTAAAAGATGAGGGGTTGTACACAAATTGATATTTTTTAAACTTATATCTTTAAATAGTTATATTGAATTATATAGCGGTTAGAATTTGCTGAATACCCATGAACACATCTAATATTCGTAATGAATAATATATATATAATTAATAAAATATTTTAAGAAAAGTTAATTAGATAAAAATCGTTTCAACATACAAGAAATATATTTAAAAATATCGTTTGGACATAAAAGTGTAATATGTAACTTGCTAATAATCATGTAAATAATATAATAATATAATTAATTGCCTAATTAGCTTGAATTAAGTTATGCACGTAATTGATGAGTATTCAGCAAATTCTAACCACTATACAATTCAATATAACTAAAAGATATAAGTTTAAAAAATATCAATTTGTGTACAACCCCTCATCTTTTAGCTTCTTTTCGACAGGAGCTAAAATTCTGCTCGTTGTAATACCAATATCTTTCTGAATACTAATGATATTGAACTGAATTTTATTATAGAAATTGCCCTATATATCTGGCTTTAAAGTTGTGAAAGAAAAATTAAACTATGTTTCGTGCATGCACTGTAAAACATTATTTAATAAAAATGCTCATAATTCCTGTAATATTCAAAAATTATTTTCCAAATTTTTACAAAATGCTTCTTTAACATATTGTCATCTTTTCTGTAACTTTCGTATAATATAACAAAAACTCTGCATGTTATAAGCAAAAAACAGGTGGGAAAATTTGAGATTTTTTTAAGAAAACCTTTATACCTTCCCAAATATTTGTGCTGAGTTTACGAAAATTCCTGTAAATATTATGCACATTAAACATTACCATTTGTGAAAGTTTCATTTTGTTATCAGTATTCTGTGAAGCGGAGTGGGCTAAAAACGTTTTTGTCTTCATCAGTTTGTAGGCGGTCCCCTAATTGGCCTCAGGACCGAATCTTCAATGTAAAATGTGAGTTATTGTCTATTCTTTACATGTCCGAAGTTTAAAGGCAGTCAGTTAAATCTTTCCGGAGAAATTCTAAAAAATGTGAAAATCTGCAAGTGTCCGGAAACTTTTGGGCATATAGTGTATTTCCATATTTGCCCAGCTGCCTGGCCAGGCATTGCAAAACTCATTCTAAAGAGTTGAAGAGGGGTTAAAAGACTCTTGTTTTTGCTCAAAAAAATCTCTGTCTTAAAAGGAAGGTTTGCTTCACTTACCCATAATCTAAAGGTTAAACTTTTAATTGAAATATTTTCCCACAACTACAAAATCGGAAAATAAATATGAAAATTACATAATTAATAAAGAGAAACCCCATTTAAAATAGTTATTCAGTCATGCTTAGTTAAATGTTATAATTCAGAAGCCCTGATCAAGATTTATAAAAAAAAAATTCATCTGACTTGCAAACCATGTATTTTCATTAAATAACATTTGTCAAAGGTTCTTCTGAGAAGTTCCAAAATCCTTCAGTTATATATATAGTAAGTTAAATACATCAGTTAGCAATTTACACAAATATGCATTATATTTACAATACATAATATTAAGATTAAATTACCCTAGCCATAATCATACATTCAAAGTACAAAAGAAAATTTGACTAAAAACTATTAATACTTGTAAAAACAACCTTATTTGGAATTCCAACATTCAAATAGCCAACCAGCTTGGGACTGATTTGTTGCATTAAATCTAGATTTTGTGGCGACAATCTTCAGCGAAGCCAATTATTAGACAAAATAAAAAAAGGGGAATATATACGAAAATCATCTCAAGATGAGGGGGAAAAAATAAAATATTGTAACAAAATTACTTTGTGGGTGTACGTGAATGCAATCCAATAAGCAGGATTAAAAAAAATAAAGCTCTTTATTTTACAAATATTCTCAAGCAAAGAAATGTAGCACAAGTATTAACACAGCACTAGTAAAAATTCACAACAGAGACTACCAATAAATCTCAACACAATGCTCAAAGGTTTCTTGTTAACTCACCAGCTTGCTTGCAGGTCAAATTCCCAACTCACTCTCCTTGGCTTGAGAGCTTGCCTTTTATACTTTTCAACAGGAAGTGACCTCATTATGTAGGAAGTGACATAATCTCTAGAACGTTCATGAAACCAGTAGAAATATGTTGAAAGTTCGAGGTCCTTCTAGAGAATTCCTTTTGTCGCCAAGGTTGCCAAATTTTTCGCCAAGATTAGCATCTCAGGGAAACGAATTTATAGCTTTGTAACAATATCTTACTATTATATCCTACATATCAAAAATTTATATATAAACACACTGTTATACAACATACTAATTCAAAAACTAAATATAGTTTTATGTATCCGACTTAAATACTTAACCATAAAATAAGTTCCGCATTTAAAGGAAAAATGTTATTTTTGATTTAAGCATTTTAATGCTAATATAAAACACTATAAGGAATATTAAATTTAATCTGTTATAATAATTATATTATATATGTCCATAGATAAATAATAATTATTTATTATATGATACAATCAAAGTCTTGAAAATAGTGGCACCATCTACCTTTGAAATAAATTATTAAAATCTTATTGCTAAATATATCATATATGATCATAACAAGGATAAATTGAGAGGAAATTTAATGTTAGAATAAATAAAAAGAAATATTTTATTGGTGTTAAATATTTCTTATTAATATAAGCATACATGACATTTTTAGGATACCCATACCTCAAAGCATTTTCAAGAATTTTCATATATATTACTAAACTTTCAATTTTATAAGCCATATTTGAAAACTATTTTTGTTTGATTTAATACATAAGTTGCGTTGGAAATATTTTTCTAAACATCATATAAATGGAATTTTTTCTTTCTTTTTCAGAGTTATGGTTGACATATTGTCTGTGATGGGTAATTCAGGCCCATCATGGGAAGAGAAAAGTACAGTGGCATTTTGGAGAGGTCGTGATAGCAGGCAAGAAAGGCTTGATTTGGTAAAACTGGCCAGAGAACATCCCGATTTAATCAATGCTTCACTTACTAATTTTTTCTTCTTCAGAAAAGAGGAAGCTGAATATGGACCAAAGTCAGAATATATTTCTTTCTTTGACTTTTTCAAGGTAAGTTATAAATACCTTGTAATACTTTTCAATTTTTTAAAAAAAATTTAGGGAGGTAATTATGGTTTATATACTTCCGATTCTGTTCAGTGTTTGTTTCTAAATCAACTGTTTTTTTTTTTAAATCATTTTACATGCAATATCTTGAGTTAAGTTGTATTACTATTCTGTAATGTTCTTTGTTGTGCAACCCCTTCACTTACAACAACATGTCTGACATGTGCATCAAATTGCAGAATTTTTGCTATGTAAATCTGTAATTAAGTCAACATAACAATTAATTTTAAATACAAAAATCACTTGGACACACTTAAATGTCTCAAGTATCCTTTACCATCTTAAATAGATTGAAATAATGATAAAAAATCCCAAATGGGTGGTGTTATCTAATTAGGAGGTTAAATAAATTCGTATGTTGAGGGGTTAATACCTTTACAGCTGACCCAAGTGAAATGAAGTGATGTGTTGCAAACCTGTATCAGGTAACCTGAAATCAATGTGATTGAAGGTATTCTTGTGCTATGAATGGGCACCCGAGTATGGTGACTGTGAATCAAAATTTTGCACTCTCAATACCATGGTCACACATGAGATATCCCACTTTACTGCCAAGTTATACAAATTACCCTTGTCTGGACCAGAACAGATTTGTCTGTCAATTGCTGCCTTACACATGCACTAACAAAAAAAAAAAAAAAAAAAAACTCGGTAGTTTCAGAAATTAAGCATTTTAAAATTCATCAATAAATTTGAAAGCTTATGTGTCCTGCTACACTCCCAAACTATTACATTTAGGATAATATATATGTCTAAAACAATTATGAAAATATTTTTCGTGAAATCAGATAGTTTGCTGGCAATTAAATCGTATTTCAATATATTTTGAATAGTTTTATTTCACTTATTATTCATTTTAATAAAGTGTAATTTTATATTGTCTAAAAAAAGATTTTTAAAGTGCTTTGTCGAAATTAATTATTATTTATTTAATGGTAAAATTGGTATGATAAGAAATTGAACCTTTCTTATTCTCGTTGTTCATCTGTTATTTTTTTTTTGTCATTTGCGGAAATTTGCATTGTGTAATTGTACATAGTTCTGTTTGTTGTGTTGTGAGAGATCGCAGAGTGTGACATAACATACACATTTCTTTGTTTTTGACACACAAATTTGGTGATTAATTATCAGCCTTTTTTGAAAATTTAAAACTATCTTGTGATATCTGAGCAATAATGCTTATAGTGAAATGTTTTGTTTTTTGTTATTTAATCTTTATTTTATCATTGAAGTATAGGTATCAAATCAACATTGATGGGACAGTTGCTGCATATCGGCTGCCTTACTTACTAGCTGGTGGAAGCTTGGTTCTGAAGCAAGACTCCGATTTTTATGAACACTTTTATAATGACCTACAACCTATGGTTCACTATGTGCCTTTCAATCGGAACTTGTCTAATTTGGTAGAGAAACTTCAGTGGGCTATTGATCATGACAATGAAGCTAAAACTATTGCTGAAAATGCACAAAATTTTGCATTATCTAATCTGATGCCCAAAGATATCTTATGCTATTATGCTGTTTTATTTAAAGTAAGAACTAATTTGGTTTCTAAAATATATTACTTAAGAAATTATTAATTCTCAGTTGTGTACCAGAACTGAATAATTGACAGCAATAAATTATTAGTGAAATTCATTGGTATTAAAAAAAATTATATCTTATAAATTGTGAAAATCATTATAAAAAATAATAAAAATTAAAATATGAAAGATATTCTTGTGTATAATTGTCTGTACCAAAAATATTGTTCTGGATTTTTAAAACTGTGTACATGCTGCATAATAAATGTCGGGATGAAACATGTTCCTATTAGGTGTAGAATGGAAGTTTGGAGATGAAGGTGGGTAGTTCAAGTGTCATTCTGTTCATCTGGCTATGGTTCAGAATTATGATGTCCATCCCAAAATAGTCCTTGTATGACTTCAAAATAGAATGTTAATGCAGCTAATCATTCTTAATTTTTTAAATATTTGTCAGATGCTCTAGGGAAAGAATTGATTATTTCTCATGAAATAGTAATTTTATTCCTTTTGACTTTCACCCTTTTAGGAATATTTTTATTTCAGGAATAAGCTAAAACTGTTAAATTCTGCTTCTGGTCTACAAAAGTTTTAGAATTATATATTTCTGAGTAGATTATTATAAATATATATATTTTTTTTAATTTTCAAAAGATGATCTTTTGTTGATTTTATCATTTACTTTTAGGAGTACTCTAAAAGACTGAAAAGCAAGAATGTCATCCATGATAATATGGAACATATAAAGCAGCCTGTTCAAAAAAGTTGTTTGTGCCCAGATGAAGACAAGGTACTTATCTGTTTGAAGAAAAAAAACCATTGCCCTATTTTACAACCCTTCGTTTCTGAAATTAAGTATTGTTTGGTTGTAGTAGTTAAAGTTCTCATAAGACTTCATTCTTATTGTACTCACAAAGACAAATTTCAATTAAAGCTATACATAATATTGATGATTTTTCTATTTTAACACATTTTGTTTGCATTTGCCTTGTATGCATTACAGAAGAGACATGCTGTTATGCGACTGTCACAAAATTTATTAAAGAATGTTTTATCCATCACTTTTTTTAAAAACTGGAAATTTAAGGTTATAAATACTAACTACTGAAGCATTTGGCTTTTATTCGTAAATTAAATCTATGCGAGTAGAGGGGGAGATCTTGCTGAAGCATGTATTTTAGGGGGTCCCAAATCTCCAAAACCAGCTAAAATAACTTTTCAGCTTGAATAATACTAAACTGAGATCTTAATGATAATGTTACTTTTCTGAATAAGTCTGATTTCACAAATAAAATGAGTCTGGAATTAAAATGAAGTGAGTTTAGGAGGACTAATGCATTTATTTTGGCAAGGGTGGAAACCTTGTTTAATTGACAGTATTCATTAATTGGTTAGTTAAGAACAAGACATCCTTCGTTGTACTAAATATTTTGCCCGTTTCTGTTTGGAGAATCTGTATGTTTTAAATCTGGATGAAGAGTCCTACTTTAGACTAAGGAGGGTTGGGGGTTCCATTTATGTACTAAGTGCATGTTTGAGAGTAGTAGGTATGTCCTTCTGGTCATTTGAAGTTTTTTTTTTAATGGGGAGCTGGGGGTAAAACCAGGTACCCTCGATTTTGGCACCATTATTTTTCCTATCTAGCAGACAGATATTGAATTACACTACTAGTCAAGAAAAAGGAACAGTCATAGTGGTGTGTTGTAGCTGTTGAATGCACTGCATCTGTGAAAGGTTTATTTTTTTCATCAACTCTCAATATTCGTTTGATTTTAAACTCTCCTTACTTAAAAATCATTACAGTTATAAAAATTGTATTTAGCCCAGCTCATTATGTTTACTTAGGATTCTTACCCTATAAAACAATAAGGATGTACTCCAATAATTGTGTTGCTTTTTTTTTTTATATAACCTCTGCATTCGGAGTAAAACTGCGTACACCAAGTGGCATAAGACTGGGACAGTCAGTATTGACGATTCCTCTGATTGAGACAATAAAAACACATCATTGATTGTTTATATTTTATTGAAGTATTTCCTAATTTAAATAAAGAAGGGTTAATCCAATGTAAAAACTGTCTTGGCTGTGCCCACGAAAGCTTCGGTTGCATGGAGGAAGAAGACAACTGCTTTACGTGTGAATTTTGTAACTAATATTCTTAAATTATCATATGAAATAAAAAGGACTGCAACTTTTCCACTGAGAATTGAGATTTCCTAATTTCCCATAACTTTAACATGTGTAGTGGGGTAAAACCGAGCAGTTTGACTTTTTATATATAAAAAAAAAATCATTGATAAAAAAAGTACTTTTGTGTCTTTTCTGAAAAGATATATTGTACTCCGATAAACAGTGAATATTTTAATAAAATTTAACAAGCTCTATGTTGAATATTTTAGCTCCAACAGGCCTTTGAACCTTAGTTACCTCACTTCCCCCTACATATAATATACCTGGTTGTTTATTTTACTGCCTGCTACTGCATAAGATTTCCTTATAGCAGTATTTGCTTAATGTTGCATTTTTGGGAACTTGCCATAAGTGGTCCAGTACAGTTACTGCATTTATGCCAAATTAGTGTTAACTTTAACTACAGTGTTTTGAGAATGAAGAATTGTATGCACAACTTTCGATTTGTTTTATACTTCATGTTTATTTATTGCTTTCTGTCCTTATTCTAATTTTGTTATTAATAAAACAATATAAATGTGTTTATTATTTCCTCATGTTGTAGCTGCAAGCCAAATTTAGCAGAGAAGAGCTCTGAAGAATCCAAAAAGTAAGTTAATGTACTTACTTTCTAACTTGATTACTTTAAATTCGTTTTTGAATATTGAAAAAAATCAAATTAATTTTCACTCTAAGTCAACTTATATCATTCGATAATGTGGATATAACAAATGTAAATAAAATAAAATGATTTTTAGTAACTTGATTCTGTACCAGTAGAAAAGGAAGTATGGAAACTTAAATCGCCATTTCTTTTTAGGCATTTTTACAACCTGGAATTCCAAAACTTGTTACTTTTTTCAGATTCTATGTCAGGGATATTACTATTAAAATTTTTTGCAATTATGGTTAAATTGTGCTATGAAAAATAGCAAATTTTCCAAGATGAAAAAAAGAAATGAATCATATGTTAGATAATCAGTCATTAAAAACCTAAAAAATAACTTATCACACAGTGATGATACAAAGGTTGTGAAAAGATCAAATATTTAGAACAAGGATTCTTAAAATTTTTGTACTTACAATGCCTTTTTAACCAGAAAAGCATCTTTGGACCTCAAATTTAGAAGGAAAAAAAATTATAAAATGACTCATTAATTTATTATAAATGAAATAAGTTAAATTTAGCATGGTTATTTAGGAAATTTAATTGAAATGCATGGAAGCAAAATGATTTTTCTGTACAAGTTTTGTTTAAAATTAAAAAAAAAAAAATGTTTGCTAATATTTGAAGAATCTGAAGGAGCAAGAACTATGAAAGTTTTTACTGTCTCAAGATTATTCTATGTAATTCCAATTAGGGTAATAACCCATAGAAAGCAGATAACTCCTTAGAAGATGCATTATTTCCCTGCATGTTCATGAATATTCAAAATTTCAGATATTTCTTCTGAAAGGTGGCTATTATTTTGTTTAGATGTGTACATTTATATTTGTTTATTTTCCCTCTGTACAAAATATTCATTTTTGTTTATATTAAAATATTTTCTTTTACTTCCTATGTCTGAAAAGAATTGAAATTGTGTTAACGTGTAATAAGACACGTCTGATTAGATTCCATAATCTCCTTTATTTTTGTTGATTTGTAACCCGTTCAGTCCACATTAAGTCTTTTCAACGTTTGTATCAAGGAATTTAGAGAAAACATTACTACCTACCGCATTTTATTTTACCAGCAAACAAACCCAATTTTAACTTATGATGAATACAAGGTAGTTTTTGTTTTTTTTCCCAGCAACTAAAACCTGATTTTAATAATTATTATTCAGACTATATTGATTCTTTAATATACTTTTTTCTTGTTTTGTAGAATATCTATGAAGAGGGGAACAAAATCAAGATTGTGATACAAATTTGTAATTTAGAATGTGTTTATAATAATTTATGTTTGTTGAACATTTTATGAACTATGAATATGCATTTATTTGCAAGTTTCTTTTGAATTTGCAAAATATATGAAATGGAAATCCATTTTTATACGGTGCATCCAAATTCAAAGTTAACTTGAATGAATGTCATGTTTTTTAAAATTGTTTTAAACCTATACGGCGTATATATGCTTCCATGTATGAACAAATATTTATCATTCCTCTTATCAAAGCAAAACAGCATTTTATTATAATCATGTGCATATCAAAATGTAGAACTTAGAAATCTCGAATGTTAATGCATTTTCATACTTAAATCTTTTAAGGCTTTCTACTTAATATAATTTTATATATTCAATTGTAAATATATTAATTTGTCATTTATAAATTTCTCAAACTGGCATCTAATCTTAATTGCAGACATGACACATTTCCGCAGAAACGTGGATTTCAGCTTTTTTAGCATCGGGTTTTATTATTTTTGATTTTCTTTTATTTAATAATTCTACAATATTTTTTATATCTCAAGCATTTTTTGTATAAATATATTTATTTTATTGTTTAATTAATCAAACTTATTTTACTTCTCAGCATTTTTTATGTTTGGCACGATTCATTATTTATGCACTTCAACTTTTTTTTGTTCCAAGCCTGTGTCATGTCTGCAATTGTACATTTTAGAAAAGTAAAATCACTGGCACCTCTTTTGGAATATAAAACATGGTTCTGTCAGATTTCTAAAGTATAAGTTAGCAAAAGTAATTGCCGAAGTCATTTTGTTCTGTAGCATAACTTTGAACTATGCTATAGATATGTAACAAAGAAATATTCTTTGGATATCATTTCTCAATGTGGTTTACTGAGTAAGAAAATTGTGAAATCAAAATCGTAGTCAACTGTTAAAAAAGTGAGATGTATATTATGTCTTGCAGCTTCATATGTTAAATTAGTATGTCAAAGATAATATCTGTGTTATTAATATGTTTTTGTTTTACTTTAAGTTACCATCAATATACAAGTAGTATTTTTAAAAAAAATTTAAATTAAAAACTGTACATTAAATGTGAAGTCAATGTGTTGAATTTGAACTTTTAATATTATTAATCATTTTTTGCATTATTCTCTTTTAATATAATAACAAATGCAGGATAATTTATGCAAATGCTTCACATTAGTAAATCAGCAAATTAGGTAAAATCTTAATATTAAGCCATTTAAAAATTAGTTGAAATTACTGTATATGTGATATAAGTTTTTATAGTGATATGTTTAGTCTAAATTTGTGAAGAAAAACCTATATGGAAGAAATGATACTGTTTAATTCTATTTACATGACTTATTTTATATTTTTATGTGAAATGTTGTAATCGTTAAATTTGTTCCGACCTAAAAGTTTTCATTGTAAATTTCATTTAAAAGTTGAACATAACTGTGATGTTTTTCCTATTGCATAAAGAGCACTATGAATATTTCTTTAAACTCTCTCAACTTCCAGTTTTGATATAATTATTATCAGTGGCGGTTTTTGCAATGTAATCATGACAGTGTTTTTAATGTTGAAAAGCAGAGTTCAGGCTCTTGTGTAAGTAGGAATTACTGAAATTTTTTTAAAAATTATTAATTTATTCGGTTACATCTGTTTATAGGTATGCTGTGATATTTTTAAATGGGAAGACAATTATTGATATTCTTAAGAAAAAGAAGTTTGAAGTTATCTGTGTGTTATTTTAAGTCAGGGCTTCTTACTCTGAGTTGCAACCGTATTTAGGATCATATAGATTTATATAGGGTCATGAAAATTTTGAAAGCATCTTCTGTCAGATTCCTTAACATTTGTAAGTGTCAAAAAGACCATTTGGATAACAAAAAAATTCAAGTGCAATAAATATTAAAATTATTTTTTATCATTAATTATTCTTTTTCTTATTTATTTTCACATTTTGAAATTGCTGCAGTGGGAAGACATTTCAAGTCCTGTGGACTACAGTTTTTACTGTGCAACAGAAGGAAATCAGGATTTGGGGAATTCCTTGGAGAAGTTTTCTTTCCTTCTAGCAAGAGGGGCATACTTCTGGTAGGGAAAAAATGTGAAGGAATCTGGTTTTCTGTCAGTTTTCCCCCGAAAATTGAAAGTGTGAAAAGTAAATGGCATTTCATTGACAATAGATTGAAATATTACATGCAAAATTAAATAAATTTGCGATTTAATTTATATACCACAAAAGTTAGAACTGTTGCTGTTCCACAGTGCCTATACACAAGCCACTTCTTTCTTAATCAACTGCACATTAGGAAGAAGTTTCCAAAGTGGTGGTGTGTAAGAGACCTATCGATTATGATACCTTCCGACACTATAAACTGCATCACAAAGTAATTTGAAGATACTTAGAGTAACCTTTATTAATACCATTTCTTGTGAAAGATTTTAAAAATGTGGAATTGTATAGTATAATAGTTGTATGAATACTTATTGAGATAAAAAGCAATTCATGATTAGAAAGATTTAAATCTATTCTCTAAAAACTTGTATCACATATTCACTGTTGCAATTGAAAATTTCTATGTTAAACGCACAACCGTTTTATTTTATCTTGCCAGTCTTGGTGAATTCATAGCTGAACTAATAAAGAGCAAAGAATGAATCACTTATATTAAATCCAATTTCAAAAATGTTGCTACAAGTTTATTTATGACTTAGACTCAACAAGTTCATTATATCAATAACATATGAATAAACTTCCATAAAGAGGAAAGAAAACAAATGTGCCGAAATCTTAGAAGTGAATTGTAGTTCCGTAATACTTGTTATACACTCGGGAACCAACCATTTCATGAATTTTGGGTTCACTATTGTAAATTGAACTAACTCCAGTCTGTTGCACAAGACTGCTTATAGTGTAAAAATTAATTCTCAAACAATGTAGCACTACAAAAAACAATCTAATGTTTTGCTGAAATAGCCATACGTCAAAATTGCAAATGACAGCTTTTTAATTTGTTAGCTAGAAATTTGTTTAAATAGCAGCTCAACAAAGGCATGTACTTTTGTCAGAATAAAAATATATTTAGTTATGACAAAGAAATTAGGACATATGCTCATATATTGTTATTGAATATTTCAAATGGAAGTTTCAAACCAAAGACCTTAAGTATTCAATTGCTCTCAGTTTTTTTAATGACTTTCAGATGTGTATTTTATTGATTGTTGTATTTTTATAAACTTTTGTACTGAAATAAAGAATTTTTAAGTAATTATTCTCTTCATTATTTCCAGTTCATTGAAAATGCTTATGGTTTATTTGATCTCCATTTCTTATTGAATTGGTTACATCTTTCAGTAATTAAAAACCTTTACATGCAAAAGCTTATGAATACTTTTTGAATTTTTGTTCAAAATTTATAAATGAGCATCTTCCAAGCATTCAGTAACCTTTCCATCAAAACAGTTTTATAATACAAAGGGACACTTAATAATAAAAAATTCAATTATAACTTCCGGTCTATTCCCTCTAAGTCTTTGATGGCACAAGGCCTAAAATATACAGGGTGTCCACACTTATCGTGGTCCAATAGCTAATTTCTAAATCATTAGAGATATAGTTCCGATTTGAAAAATGCTTTAAATAAAGGTTATATTAACATCCCGTTTTAAAGCAACACGAGGGCTATTTAGGGACAGACCTTGTAATTTTGAAACACAGTCACATGATGAGGACAACACCTGAGCTGGCTCCAACTCTCCAAACTTCCGTGCCACACCAACGGGAGGCTACTATGTGTGATTTAGCGTGCAACAGGGCCCCATACATGGCAGATCTTCAGTGGAATCGGGTTTCGAACCTGGGGCTCTCCAGTCCCAAGGTTGAGATCTTACCACTAGGTCACCGCGGCTCTTCAAATAAAGGGGAGAATTATATTTTTATATTCTATAAATAGATTTCTGAGAGTTATGAATTCTAATTTTTTATATGGTCCCCACTATCAGTCGTATTTAATAAAATATTTTTCACATGCTAACATTTAAAAAAAAAAGTTTCACTCTTCTGCGAATAACGCTGACCGGGTTATTGCTCTTTGAATATCACTGACTTGGACCACTTGACACCATTTCAAAAGCCAACTCAAAGACGATCCACCAATCAATGTTCGACGAGGCCGCTGATTGGTTTAAAATTATGAAATTTAAAGCCCCATTACTCAGTCAGTTTTAGTCACAGAAGAGTGGAACTTTTTTTGTTTAAAATGTTAGTGTGTGAAGAATATTTTACTAAATATGACCGATAGGATCGCGGAGGAGGATTTAGAATTCAAAATTTTTTCAGAAATATATTTACTAACTCCAAAAACATAATTCTTTTCATTTCAAGCATTTTTCCAATTGGAACTATATGTCCATCTCTAACGATTAAGAAATTAGCTATTGGACCACGATAAGTGTAGAAAACCTTTAGATTATACTATGCCCAGCACATATTTACTTTTCACTAGATAGCATCAATTCTGTCGACTGAATCTGAGTATAAGATTATCAAAGTAATAAAATTTTAACATTATTTTAGATTGAGTAAAATCTAAGATGAACCTGTGGGTCTCTATCAAGCAGTATAGCCATTGTTATTAAGTAATGCAAAAATTCAGTATTGAAATATAGACATTCAATTGGAATATGAAAATCTGTTATCTCACAATTACAGTGTAGATACATATGCATTTGTTCTCCAAGTAATAGAAACTGACATGTAAATATTGTTTGATTTACAGACAAATACTGGCTCTGTAGTATACAGTTTCATGCATGCCAATTGCTACGGATTCTCTGTAGCTGCTATGTATTTTATCAAAAATTTTCACAAACTATGGATAAGATTAAAATTTTGACAGAAACGATTCTTTTCCCCCTTGCGCCCAGTTGTATTCCTTGATGACATAACGATCTAGATTTTTTTTTTCTTCTACATTTATGTTTTTGAAATATGTCATATAATTATTTCTAACTCTTCTAATAATAGTGATATATTGTATTATTTATCCAAATAAGATATTTTTTTAAAAAATAGAAATATTTGATTACTACTCAGAATATAATGAAATATATGAATGATCATAAATTCAAAATTTTGACGAGTCTATTTCCATGTGTGAACGCACGCGCATCTACCACCCTTGTAGACCTTCTGCTACGGAGAGCCACCTTTCTAATGTTGACATGTATGCAATTTGTTTTGAACTTCAAGACACCATTGAATTTTCCAGTTCAATTAGAGAGATTTTTATCTTTATTCAGATCACATGTAGGGATGCATACATTTAAAAAACTAAGAGGTCGATTTGGCTTTGTTGTCAGCCATTTCCTTTCCATTTATTCCCAGATGGAACGATACCTACCAAAATAACTTTATAAAAGCACAAAATAAAATTCAAAGATAACTGAATCACTTATAGTGAAATTATTCAAGTTGCTGTAAAATGCTTAATGAATCGATGTAAATGATATAGCATCCACAAGACCTGTTGGAAATCTTTATCAAAGAATGCAGTGGTCTACTGTGAAAAAGGGAACAAAATGTGTGAAGTTTAAAACATGAAACTTTGTCCTGAAAAACAACTACAAATGCCTTGGATCCCTCAATCTAATCAGGAATGAAATTATGATAATGAGATCTGTTTGATAAGCTGCAAGAAGTCACCAAATTAGACATTTGAGAGTAACGTAAATCAGTCCTACTGCGGCCAAGCTATGCAAAAAATGTGTTAAATTCATCATGAACTCTCTTAGGGGGAAACTTTTTGTTAGATATATAGACACTCATGTATAGTTCTGAAAACAATGTGGATTCTCTGGTGAAGAATGGAAGTATAAATGATTTTCTAGCTTCCTGTAACTGAAGCTAGAAAATCATTTAATTGTGATTGGTCTAATGACAATTTTATATGAAGTTCAACATCAGATAATTTCTACAAGTTGGTCAACAAATTAAATTCTATGCGCATAACATAATGCCATTTTGAAACAAACTGCTCATTGATAAGCACATGTGAGAATTTTTCCACAGGCATATCATGCAATTAACATTCAGTTTCAGCTTTGTTTTTCCTTAATGCAATTTTAGACTTGCACCCAATGCGTCGAAAAGGGAATACAGATGTTTCTGGTGCTGTGAAGTACATTTATATCACTTTTTACAACCAAATATGCTGTGGGGACAAAAAAATCCTATGTTCCGGTCACCATTTACGTTTGATAAGCCACTGGGAGCAAAAATATAACAAGGATGCCAGTTACCCTCACTATGCCACTAAATTCCACCCAACTATTCAAGGTAAAATATGCCAACTAATATTAGTAAACTCAATTGTGATGGATTTCCAAGCAAGTTGAAAATGGCTGTGATAAAGATATCAGAACAATATTGAACTAAAGCTTAACTTATTTTTAGGTTTACCATGAACCCTAAGAGTAGTTCAAATTCATTAATATTCACAGAAATTTGTACAGGTCAATAATAATTCAGTCTTCACCTCTTCTTTTTTCTTAAATTTTCTATCTTAAGCTCAGAATTCATCCAAATGCCAGAAACAAAATGACAGTTCTTAAAGGCTGCAACTGCTTAATAATGTGTTTAAAAAAAAAAAAACACTTTTCCAATAGCTCAATGCAGCAGTATGTAGCAGAAGTGCTTTTTTTCCCCCAATTTTGTAATGTAAAGTTGTATTTGGTACATTTGCATACATTTTCATAACTATCAAAGCTTACAGAAGAGCGACATTTTTCGTCAAAATTAAGTGTGCTATGTGTGCTTCAATGTGAATTCTCACTCTGCATTTTAAGCAGCAGGTTCTTCTACACTATCTTTCAGGCCGTTAATATAATGCAGTTGAAGCAAGGACTAACTGCATCTCAAAATCTTTTATGGAAAAATTATTTTGACTTGCAATACATTAAGAATGCTAACTAGATATGCTGTGGAAAATATCTTAAATTCACGAATTACAAATGTCATTTTACCAGTTGAAATATTTCTTAAAAAGTCTGAACTTTTTATTAACCAAAAGCTGCATTTCTAAGGTTCTCATACTTAAAATAATTATGTTTATTTGCTATGCAAGTTATTGAGTACAACAAAATCATAAAACATAAGCTTCTGGAACTGCATGCAAGATAAATTGATAATACAGTCACAGCCCATTATAACGAACCCTCAATGGACTGATCCAGAAGTTTGCATAACCAAGGGTTCACTATATCTGATTTTTCAAATATTGGCTCCTACACAAGATTTTCTATAATCCTTAAATGCATTTTGGTGTTGAACAAATTAATTTAGAATAACTTGCAATTAGTAATACATTTCAATAAATATTTGTTCTTTAGAAATTAAATAGTGAAATTAATTGACCTGCAATTATTGAAATGCATTTTAAAGGCTACATTAAAACATCAGTTTATAAAAGTTTAGCAGGTTTTTTTTTTTCAAAAGTAGCAATACATTTATCAAAAACTCTGCAAATGCATCTCTGAAAAGCAAACTAACATGGTTCAAGAGGTTGCTTTTTTCCCCCCATTTGTGAATTATTTTTACAGCAGTGAATATATATATATATATATAGCAACTGCTAATGTTAATATATATTTTAGTATATATGTATACTAATATAACGCTATGTACAGTAATATTAATATGCTTATTTTACCTATTCAAATGATCAAAGATTGCACTCTCAAAAAAAAAGTAGGAACAAATAAAATATTACTTTTTTCTTTCTTAACTACTAAAAAAATAATGCACATATAATTAAAACAGCACATAAACTATGTGATATTCATTTATTCATAAAAAGGAAGGGGGAGTGATCATATTACATTATTTTAAACATATTACGAATCAGGTTTCGTTTACAGACATACATATGTAAAAATAAACTTAACATTCTGCATGAAATATCTTCATGATTTCTATCATACTCTTTATTTGTGCAGATGAGAACTGAATATCTGTTCTTTTAAGTTTCTTCACATCCAATTTCTTCGACGATTTCTCACTCCTGCTTTTTCGTTTTCTCTTGGTACCCAATTCTTTGTCAGAAGCTAAATCTGAAACCTTCTCATTTACATTGGCTGAGAACACACTAAATGTATCACTTGGCTTTTCTGGTGCCATAATTTTACCAGCCAGTTCTGCATTCTGTGATTTACTTGGAGTGTTCAATCTCGCCGATTTTTGTGACAGAATTGGTTGAGATAGAGATGGAACTTCTGTTGGTAGAAGTTGTCCACAAGGGACTGGAGAACTGGCATTCTGTGATTCACTTGGAGTGTTCAATTCAACTAATTTTTGTGATGGAATTGGTTGAGAAAGAGAAAGAACTTCTGTTGGTACAGGTTGTGCACAAGGGAGTGGTGGTGAAAGGAAGCTTTCAAAATTACAAGCTGCAGTTTTTGAAGCATCACCAGTTCTGTCTTGAGCAGATTTAAATGTATTTTTAAGTGCATCACTTTTTTCATTTATTGACTGTGAATTATCTTGTGATTCAAAAGATTTATAACTCTTGGACACTGAAGAATTTTCTATCTCATCTGGCAAATCCTCAACAGACTCGGAACTTGCTACAGCTGTCACAACTTCATCAGCTGGTGCAGGAATCTGAGATGACTTCAGATTTTTCTTGCTATTTAAATTTTCTATGTTTATTAATTTTGAATTAAATGGCGGTGGACTCATTTCTTTAGATGGAGACAACCTTTTTTCAAGTAGCAAAAGCTTTTTTTCAAATAAACTCGGTTCCTGCTTCAATGTAGTTTGAACAGTTCCATTCGAAAAAAGTGGAACAGTATCAGATGTTGTTACAGATGTCTCAGTATCCTTTAGATACTTGTGATTTAAAATACTATAATCCAGTGTCTTAAACTTTTGTTTTGACGGTCGATTTGGATTTTCCAAAGGACGAGAAAAAGATTTATGGCTTATCTCTAACAGTTTATTGTGATTTAAACAATCATCAGAAACTCCAGGAACTGTATAGGTTTTATTCAAAATATTTTTTGTTAAGAGAGGTGCAAGTTTAAAACTTGATATATCTTTTTCTATGGAGTGTATCTGTTTTCTGTAAATTTCTTCCGAGTTACTATGAGACAGTACTTCAGCAGGCAGTAATTTTTTGCACAAATCAGGCAATGAACTTGAGCGTTGTAATGAATAAGTAGCAGATGTATGTTTCTTCTTCAATGGAGACAAAGAAACATTTTTCAAAAATAATTCTTTTTCATTTAAAGGAACAACAGGATTTTGCTTGGATTTTATATCTGAATTATAATTTTGATTTTTTAAATTATCATTATCTTTTGCAGAAATATTTGTGTTAGTAGTCAAAATGTTTTCTGTTGAAGATGAGGCCTGTTGAGTCAATTGCTTTTCAATATTTTCTAAAGTCTTATCATTCCCAGTAGCAGTCTTTTCAGAAATCTCTGTTTTTGACCTTCCTGGAGAGGGAGAATAAGAATAAATACCACAATATATAGAAAACACTATATATTAAATATTTCATTTGCTCTGAAGAAAAATAGTTAGGAAACAATACTGAAGTATCAAATAACCAACCCAAGTAAATCAAATTCAATCAGTCAAAATGAAATGAAACTTTTCAGCTGGTAATTGTGCAAATATTGGTGCAATTATTTTTAAAAAATTATCAATTTAAATTAATTTGTATACTAAATGAAATACTATACTCAGGTACTATATCAATTAAATGTCAAATAAATCAGGTACTATTTCATTTTTAGGAAACTTCATAAATTTATATCATCCAAATGTAGTACAAATACATGCATTCCAGCAAAAATTCAAGAAAAGCTTTTTGCAACATTCTGTTACATCACTCTTAATTTTAACTAAACAGTCTAGGAACCATTTTAGTAACTGAATATAAATTCCTTTCTTTGATTGTGACCGAATATTTTAAAGATACACTTGATGAAAATATGTAAGTGAAGCTCATATAAAGAACTTTAAATTTTCATCTGATATTATGCCAAAACTGAAAGTAATTTAAATAAGCTAACAAAAGCTAAGGTGAAAAATCAATTAAAAAGGAAGTGAATTAACTTTTTTTAGGAGGCTGGGGGGGGGGAGGCTTTTATAAATTAAAAACAATTCAACTTCACAGTTTGATGAAAGCAATATGATGTATCACTACATACAATTAGTCTTGAACAAAATTTTAACATACTTAAAAGTCATCAATGTATTTAAACAGAATTTAGTTTTAAATATTAATATTCTGAATAACAAAACTTTTTATTTAAAATTAAAGCATATTTGATGGAGATGTTTCTATAACATTAAAAAGTAGAAACATCATACCATTAATTAGTACTTAATAGAAGTATCTGTAACATTCTATTGTTCTGTAACATACTCAAGTTGACTGTGATTATCTTTTTGTATTTGTATTATTATCATTAAGTTAGTATATAGTAGAGTAATGACTGGAAGTGATCAGAGATGTATCGATAAAGATGTTCATTTTTTTTTTTTTTTCAGTGGGAAAAGGGTTTATTTCATGCTTTTACATCCAAATATGATGGAAATAATAATAACAATAAGCCCTTACAGCTACTTATCCTTGTAACATCATTGACTTAGTACCAAACTATGTTATAAGATAATCTCAAAATAAATAATGCAAACAGAAAATAATAGCATATCAGTAAGAAGTTTTAAACCAAAAGTCTGCAATGTTTGATACATACCAATAAACCAAAACAGGCATTAAAACAAGGCATAAAATCAGTTTTCAAACTATTTTAGCTTAACTTTTGTCTTCATTTACATAAAAGAGTTATGTAAACAAATGCGGCAAACATAACATGGATTAAAATAAACAGAAGTATGTATATTTAATTGCTTCCCTGCATATTTGTACAATTTTGAGATTTTGTCTCGATCATCGAGGTGTGTCCGGAAAGTAAGTAGCGTTTTGGAAAAACTCGCATAAAAAAATGTTTTTCCCAAAACAAAATTTACTTTTACATGAAAGAGCATTTCGCAAACTATTTTTCTACATAGTTACCACCAGTGAAGACAGCCACTGCTGAACACTGCTTTTTGTGTTGACATCGCTGTCAAAGCGCCTCCCTCCAAAATCACGCTACAAGTTCAAGTGGTAGTCTGAAGGTGCGAGGTCAGGGCTGTATGGCGGGTGATCAAACGGCTTCCAACCGAATTGTTGAATAAGGTTCTGAGTGACACCAGCAGAATGGGGACGTGCATTGTCATGAAGCAACACAATGCATTGAGACTGAGCATTCCCATCTTTTGTTTTGAATTGCACACCACAGTTTTTGCAATGTTTCACAGTATTGTACCGCATCGATGGTTTCATGTCGGGGAAAGAACTCAACAAGCAGAATGCCCCATCTGTCCCAGAACACATGATTTTGTGTGCTTATAACGTTGTTTTGATTTATTTAATTTTTTTTTGTGGGGACCGTGAGTGCCTCCATTCCATCAACAGTTGTTTTGATTCTAAAGTGACATGACAAACCCAAGTTTCAACACCGGCCACAATTTTGTTCAGGAATTCATTGCCCTTTTCACTGTATCGGGTAAGAAATATCAAAACACTGCCAAGTCGCTTCGTTTTGTGGGCATCCATAAGTATTTTCGGAACCCAACGGGAACACAATTTACAATAATTTAAGCGATTTGTGACAATCTCATGCAAAAGTTTTTGAAATTTGCGGAAACTCATCACAAAGCATTCTTATTGTGAACCATTTGTTTTCACGAATTTTCTCATGCACTTTTGCAACCAAACCATCATTCACAACAAAAGGTCACCCACTATGTGCTTCGTCATGAACATTGGTGTGTCCATCATTAAATTGTCGAACCCACTTTCTAACCATTCCAGCAGTCATTACATTTACAATGTAAATCTCTACAAGTTGACGAATTTCAGCTGGCTAACATTCTTTGCGTTCAAAAACCGTATTACAGAACACACTTCACAGTCGGCGGGATCGTCAACATCTTAAACATTTTGAACGCTCACTAACACATGTAAACACAACACAATCCAGCTGTAATGGCGTCAGTGGACAAACAATCAACCAGAGACATGTGTGCACATGCGCTGAACTGCAACACTAGCGCTGCAGTGGTGGTACAACAAAACAGTACTTACTTTCCAGACACGCCTCGTATTTTTACCTCCGTCTACTGCAACAATATCTTTCAAAAAATATGTTAGGGCAGTTTCAACTCATATTCAAATATAAAGTCAAGAATAAATGGATGATCGGATTTTAAAACTTTATATTTTCAAAACTATTACACATAATATAATTAGTTAAGCATGAAAATAAAGAAAAATAATCCAAACTTTTTTTCATTCACAAATGTTCGTTGCAGGACCCTTTCGACAAACATCTAATTTTTAATCAAGTTTATTCCACACACTTGCAGTTTCATACTGTCAATGGTTCTTAATACAGCACCGATATATTATTTAATTTCACTGAGTGTTTCTGGCAAGGGTAAAAATGAATAGGGTAGATGCTTCAGTTTTTGCCACATTAAGAGAAAATTTAAAATGGAAATTTCACAATGGATGACTGTTTTAAAGCATATTAAATCATACTTATACTATTCTTTAGCAAATTTTATTGACTTTCTTACTAGTTATAAAATTTTTCTGAACAATATTTTAGAATTTGAGTTATGAATTTTTTTTAAAAAATTAACCCAATTCACACAAGTTTTGGCCACACTAATATTATATTTTTAACAGACATTTTAATGAATTTTCAACAAAAATAAAACATTTTTTGCAATATGTATTTTAGATAATTATTTTCTGTTATTTTAAATGTGATTTTTTTTATGAATTTATAAAGATATGCAATAAAATTTATCTAAGCTGATTTTAGCTGCAGATTTCAATTTTAAAAGAAACAGGAATGCAGAAAATAATTTACTTTTGTTGATAAAATACAAACTGTATATACTCACATAACTTTTTTTTTTTTTTTTTGAAAAAATATGAAACAAAAAATGGGGAGTGGAATAAACTTATATTGCAAAAGCATAAGCTTTATTTTTATGTATCACTGATAATTTTATTTAATACATTTGAAAATATAAATTTTAAAAACCCGGTCCTTCATTTATGCTAACCCTATATTTCATGCTAAATTTCTTAAAGATAATATCTGTGTTTTGTATTCAGTTACGACTTGTATACTCTGCCTTCACAATGATATTATGAAATCTCTCTAAATAAAAGTGTTAAAGAAATAATACATTTAGTTTTTATTTTTAAAAAATATCTTTATCCTGAGAGACAGAAATATTCTAACATTCAAATAGTCATCAGGATAAAATTAATGCAAAAAACGGATTTTTCTTCAGATAAAGAAGTGATGACTAAACAAATTTATAATGAATAATAAAAAAATAAACTCAAAAATACATTACCCAGAATTTTATTTATCTTCTCAAGCTGATCTTCGGAAATTTGTAAATATTTCCGGGCATAATTAGTATCCCATGGATCAGATCCACTAAGCAAGCTAGAATTCAAATGAAACATTCTATAAGACCTACAATAAAAAGAGAAAACTAAACAAATGCAAGACAGCTTTGATAAAATAATAAAAATAAAACGGATTGAAATAAAATGAAACCCGAAACCTAGCATAGAATCATGATTAAAAGTTAACACATATTACAAAAACTAATAACATAAATTACTACTTTCAAATTAGGTTCAAGATTTCACAAAAAGTTTAGTTGAAAAAGAAACGATTAAAAATGAACTTACCGATAAAAATTTCTTAAAAACTTATCAGCTATACTAACACTTTTCAAGAATTAAAAATAATAGATGTTTTCTTGATAGAAGATCTTGCGCGCCAAAATAATTTAATTTGACGCAGGATGAAACATGAAGTACAGTCAATCGTAATATCAATCGATCAAATTATCGCTGTTGTTTTCCTTAAAGTGGCACAGCTACTAGTACTAAAACTATGGAAATTATCATCATCAGTAACTTTGTTGCTAAAGGCTCATGAAAATTTGCATCCAAATTACCATGACCTAATTAGAGATGGAAAATATGCTAGTGGTAATTTAGGGGTCTATTCTGGTACCCCCGGTTGGGGTGGGTTCCGTTGTTAACGTGCGGAACCCAACCCAACCCCTTAGTGAATTATAAGAGAGGAACAATCGAAACTATTGGAAACGATCCGAAGACTGAAAGAACACCATCGAAAAGTTTTTCTGTTTTGTTATTTAAAAATTCTTAAACTTCCGGCGTACAATTTTCATTGTCCGGTATATTAATTTTCACGCTTTCAGATTTATAAAACCAACGATATGCATTCAAAATCTTTTTTTCGATTCATATGGACGAGTCTTCTGTTTTGTTTACTTGCATTAAAGTAGGACTTCCGTCACCGTCATAACTACCGTTTTCCGGTGGTAACGATAAGTCAATGGAAATATTCAAAATTTCAACACTCTATTTGATTATTTTAATTAATGTTTAAAGTAGAGGTTTCCAAAGATTAGTGTTGTTTTTGCTCTTCTGCTATATCAAGGGCATTATTCAACACGGAAATACTTGATTACTAACTAGAAACAAAGATCCTAAACAAACACAACCAAAAAGCCCCCAGTAGATCCCAGATAGCATGCACATTTGCAGCAAGTTTTATTTTTCTTAATATTATCTTGTCATGGCATACTTGACATGGAAAATTTGCAGCGAAACTCCTGCAAAGTAACATAGCCTTATAGACTACGCCTCCTTTCAAAACAAGTTTGCTCGGCAAACTTAACAACATGAAACAACGATGAAGCAAAAACTTCATTCTTCCCTTCTCTGCTAGAGTCTCAACTGGTATTGTGGTTAGCATAACCGCCTACGAACCCGCCGATCATGGGTTCAAATCGCGCTGTCTTCTACATGACCTCGAATTCTAAAAGTAACTTCTTTTTTAAAAAAATAACTCAGTGTGCTGTCAGAAGAGGGAGGGAAAATGGGGAGATCAACCCCACCGTCGGATTCCCTGATAATCAAAAAAGGGGGATCCCTCTCCCTCAGTAGATAAGGCTTTGAAGAAAGGGGAATATATCCCTGACGGAAAGCTATTTTTTTCTACTAGTTTGCAATGAACTTGCACGACTTCTTCACTACAAATTTGACGCATGGTGACTTCGTCGTTTTCGATAACTTGTTGCAAACTTGTTATGAACTTGCGGTCTTGTGCCAAACTTGCAGGGCAAGATTCCTGCAACTTTGTTACAAACTAAAATTGCTATATGGGACACGAAAAAGGTTTAGAAAATATTTTTATAACTAGATCACAATTAACAAGCTCCTTTATTGTTATGCATTGCAAAGGGAATTAAAAGCAGACATTAACATAAAAATTTAGATTTGAAGAGAAATCAGAATCGCGATAAGAGGCAGCCCGAAATAACATGAAACCTTTTCTTGAAAATAAATGTTGCTGAATCAGGAATGTATTTTTCAAAAAGAAAAAAAAAAGCCACACTATCTTTCATCGATCCGAAATTTGGTATGTTTTAACGTAAACTGAGAATGCTATTTCCAAAAAGCGATGAAAAATCCTATCCAGTGATACTACCTTATTCATCGTTGTATGCTTTATATTAGTTGAGAAAAAGGAATGTTGACAACAGAAATAATATTTACGATTATCCAAGACGTTAGGCCTGACATACCATGGAACACTGACGATACGCATCATTTGCTGACTTTTGAAAATTTATAATTTTCTTGGTCTCTTGATGGATACCGATTCCCAAATGGGAAGCCTTAGAGTAAGTCTAATCTTATAACAGATTTGTAGAGCAAGATGTGCCGATATTTTTTTTTCTTCAAGCAATGAGTCGACTCGAATGTATACTGGTAATTTGTGCTTTTTTGATGTGGGCATCAAAGGTTCATTTCAAGTCTAATAATAATCTTAAGTACTTATAATCAGCAACCTAGAAGATGGGATGGCCAAAAATACGGATATCGCCATTCTTAAATGCAATCCACTAATCAAAGAATCATTCTCTACCCAGCGCTTCTATTGGAAAAATGTGCAACCTGTACTTCAGTGCACCAATAATTTTTCAGATCGATTCCTATAGTTATAACAACACATATGGTACAAATGTGTCAAATCTCAACTTTTACGCAGTGTAAAGACAAGCCACTCATAGATTTATACCCATATTCATTTAATGACAGTATTTGGCAGAAAGTTTGGTGTGGAGACAGGGATTTCTGGGTAAGGTGTCATCCTCGTCATTTGATCCCATTACGAGGTCCTTTATTATCCTTATTTATTAGTTTATTTAAATTAATGTCCCGCTTTGAAAAAATATGTGGGCCACGACAGAATTTATTGGAGAAGTTAAATAATTACTTGAGCAATATTTTTGTCCTTTTCATTTTGTTATGGTGCAACAAATTCATGTTCAATACAAAAATATACTACCTATTGAAGATCAAACGTCATTCACTTTTTGATGACATAAGTTTTATTCTCGTGTCAAAAGTTAATTAGACCAGATACAGACGAGGTTTTCTGCACAAACTCGAGTCCATGAAATAAGCTTTAATATGCATTTCAAGACAAGCAAACTATGAGATTCCAATTGTCATTAGTGTTTTCAATGATAGCCAGTCTTGATTGCAAATATCAAATGGAAATTCATACACTATATGATCAAAAGTAGCCGGACTTTCGAATTTTCACATTTTGTAGAATTTCTCCAGAAAGGCTAGATCAACTGCCCTCGAACTTCGGTCATGTACAGAATACTCTAACTATCATTTTACAGTGAAGATTCGGCCACAAGGGCATTTCGGGGACCGACCGATGAAGATAAAAAAATATTTCGGCTTACCCCGTCTCACAGAATGCTGATAAAGATTCGCAACTTTCATCAATGGTTTTGTTTATGGTCAGTAATATTTGCATGCACTTTTGTGACAATAGCACGCATATTCGGGAAGATATAAAGGTTTTCTTAAAAAGTCCCACTTTTTTCGCAAGTTTTTTGCTTATAGCATGCAGTTTTACCCAAATTATGCGAAACTTACAAAATATATGACAATATATAAGCAAAGTATTGTCTTAAAATTTGAAGTAAATACGTTGAATATTTGAGGAAATTTGAGTATTTGTATTAAATATTTTTTAACTGCGCATGCACAATAGGTGGATCGCTCTTCTATGGAGAAAAAAAAATTATTATTAATCAAAACCTACTTATGCGGAAAAGATGTTCTGTGGTATGGAGATTAAGAGAAAAATAATAAAAAAAAATTTAAATTCTAAATTTAATACTACTGCAAGGGGGTTGAATTTTCAAAAAAAATGGAAAAATACTTAATTTTGATTATACGTTTTTATATTCGAAATAATTGGTTTTTTTGCAATATAAATAACCAAAAGTGATGAGTAGTGAGTAGCATAATGTACATTGCAACATTTTATGACTCGGCTCCCCCTCCCCACACCGTCAAATCAGTCCGGTTAAACAACTAGAGCAGTAGGCAATGACTTTCCGTGCTTTCAGAATTCTTCGAAGGGCTAATTCCCTTATGTGATTTCTGTCGTCAGCTAGCATTGATATCGGGACATTTTCTGGATGGCCAAAAAATCAGTTTCTTTTAATAGCAGGGTCTATGACATCCTTCAAATCATTCGAGAAATAACGCGATATAACGATTGATTGATGCAAATGTAGTGCCTCATAAATTATGGTTTCGTTTTGATCTTGAACCACATAGACTTTTGTAATGAATGTCGTCAATGTCAATAAAGCAGCGATGAATTTTCGTGAGCTACATTGAACCTGAGAATTCTGTTCACGATTCTAAGCCACCTTGAGTGGCAAACTTTTCCAGGATTTATTTTCGACAGACTTTCTCTGCAATGTCAGCAATTTATGACTTCACAAATTTCCATTAAGCACAGTTGATCAGTACTTAAGTCTTTCTTGTTAGTCACTTCACATAGCATGTTTTCTATTGCCGTGAATGAAACTACAGATAGCTTCTCGCATCCGGCCAACGATTTTCTTATTTCGCCAGTCAGACTTCTGTGCCCAGTTGTGGTTTTATCCACGTGCGCGAAAAGATGACGTAATGGAAGCTCGTTGGCGTGTAACTGGCACACAAACCATTGAAGTGAACGATTCAGGATCAGTTCCATGTTACATATAATACCTCCTTTGACACCTGTGTTGACAGATGTTCCGTCGCAACCAACTTTGTTACATCTATGTCATTGTCAACGCATGACAAAAAACTATATATGTTATTTCTAATAATTTGAGCTCTCCCGAAATTTACAGACACGTGGCCGATGTACTCAGAGCCAGGTTCTTTTACCAAGCTTATGTATTCTTCTATTATGACTTTTCTTCTGTTGTCTTCCATTGATAGAGTCCTGCCTTTTCGCCCATCGAAGTAAAAACCAAACTGGTCATGGTCATAATCTTTTATGACCTGAGACAATAGAGTGGTTCTTGCCTTTGTTCTCCTACGCCGAATTTTATTTCTGTCAACAACGTTCAAAACATTGTTTTCTGAGATAATGCCCACATCTTGAAGAGCAGCTGACACGATGGCAGCGCCTGCTCGGTCCGAAATACCAAATCGGTCCAATGTTCTAACAGCCAAAACTTTTGTCCTGTGTCCACCCAACCGGCACAGTTCCTGTCATGCATCAGGTACGGGGACACGTGGCGGCGTTCTGTCACTACAGGTGCGACTGTGAGGAAGATTCCATGAAGTACCACTCCCGACTTATGGAGGCGTGGGAGGATAAAGCAGGAGACAGAAAAAAAAAAAAAAAATGGGATCGCCTACTGCTCTAGTTGTTTAGCCGGACTGATTTGACGGTGTGGGGAGGGGGAGCCGAGTCATAAAATGTTGCAATGTACATTTTACTACTCACTACTCATCACTTTTGGTTATTTATATTGCAAAAAAAAAAACCCAATTATTTCGAATATAAAAACGTATAATCAAAATTAAGTATTTTTCCATTTTTTTAAAAATTCAATCCCCTTGCAGTAGTATTAAATTTAGAATTTAAATTTTATTATTATTTTTCTCTTAATCTCCATACCACAGAACATCTTTTCCGCATAAGTAGGTTTTGATTAATAATATTTTTTTTAAAATCGTATAATCAAAATTCAGTATTTTTCCATTTTTTTCGAAAATTCAACCCCTTCGGCATTATTAAATTTTGAATTTAGTTTTTTTTATTATTTTTCTCTTAATCTCCATACCATAGAACATCTTTTCCGCATGAGTAGGTTTTTATTAATATTTTTTTTTAAATCGCATAATCAAAATTCAGTATTTTTCCATTTTTTCCGAAAATTCAAACCCCTTGCGGCAGTATTAAATTTTGAATTAATTTTTTTTTTATTATTTTTCTCTTAATCTCCATACCACAGAACATCTTTTCCGCATAGGTAGGTTTCGAAATTCTGAAAAAAAAAATTTCGATCCACCCTAATGTACAAGACATAGAGCAATTTTTCTTTCACAACTTCAAAGCCAGACATATAGGGCAACTTATATAAAAAATCCAGTTGAATGCCATTAAGATTTAGAAAGATATCGGCATTGTAGTAAGCAGAATTTCTACTTTAATCTAAGAGAAACAAAATGATGAGGGTTTTCGCACAAATTGATATTTTTTAAATTTTAATCTTCGGATAGTAATTGACGAACTACAATTTAAATTATTAATTTTTTTATAAGTATGCCTGGGTATTCAGCATGTTCAATCTTTATTAAATTTTATAAAATATCAGTTTGTAAAAAAACCCCTCATTTTGTTTCTCTTAGAGGAAAGCAGAAATTCTGCTCATTGCAATGACGATATCTTCCTAAATCCCAATAGCATTATTCAACTAGATTTTTTTATAAAAGTTTCCCTACATATCTGACTTTGAAGTAGTGAAATAAAAACTACGCTAAGTCTTACACAAGCGCAGAAAAAATTATTTTCAACAAATACTCATATTTCCTCGAATATTCAAAGTATTTACTTCAAATTTTAACACAATGTTTTAATATATATGATAATGTATTAATTTATCATATATTCTGTAAATTTCATATAATTTGAGTAAATCTCTGCATGTTATAAGAAAAAAACTTGCAAAAAAATTTGGGATTTTTCCAAGAAAACCTTTATATCTCCCCAAATATGCACGCTATTGTCATGAAACTGCATTAGAATATTACCGACTACAAACAAAATCATTGATGAAAGTTGCAAATCTTTATCAGCATTCTGTGAAACGCGGCGAGTCGATATAATTTTTTTCACCAATTTCTGGTTGGTCCCCTAAATGCCCTTGTGACCAAATCTTCCCGCACTGTGAAGTGAGAGTTTATTCTTTACATGATCAAAGTTCGAGGGCAGTTGATCTAGTCTTTCAGGAGAAATTCTAAAAAATGTGAAAATCCAAAAGTGTCCAGATAATTTTAATCATATAGTGCAGTTTATTATGCCAATAAATTTAAAGCAGAAAATAACTGAATACTTTACAGAAATTTTAAAAAATAAAATCACATACAGAGTAAAAACAGCCTCAAAAATGGATGTCATGAATAGTTAGCTTTATAATCATATCCAACTTGTCCTCTACACAAGACACACCATGTTAGTCAATATGCACTTTGTGGGATAGCTGAAAGATGAAAGTGAATTACAGAGGGGACTAAAAAAAATTAATTACTGTGTGATAAATTTCAGATTTACAAAATCATGTAAAAGTAATGCTAGATGTAAATAGAGAACAACATTTTTTTTACTAAATTTTTTTTTATTACAAAATATACATAACTAAGAAAATAATTTAGCTGCAACAATATAAATCTTGATTACATTCAGGCAGAGGAAGTAACAGCATGATGAGTATAATTGTACTTTACAAATGGAATGAAGCAAAGCTACACATAAAAATTAAACCTAAGAATTATGTATCAATAATTTAATAACTTGCTAACAAATATTTCAGGAACATGAAATAATGAACAAAGATGAAACAGTATTAAGTTACACACCCTTTATTAAAAAACTTTTTCATAAATATATTTATAAAATAATTTAAAATTCATTTTTAATAATGTTCAGCTTATAAGAATATAAACCATAAATAATATATAATAATGTATTATGAGTTAAACATTTCTAATTCTCATACACAAAGCTTAAAATGCTTATAAAATAAATGATCCAGACAGATAGAAAAATTGCTTTTTAGCAAATTCATTGAAAAAGTAGAGTCGGTATTAGTAATATAAGTAAAGACATAATTTGTCAAAGCTCTTATAAAATTTTTTTCCCTTTCCAGATATGTCATTAATTGAAGATTTTGGTAAATTACCATTTAATAAATAATTAATTTTTAAAATAGCATACTGCAGCAAATTTGTTAAAAGTTAATGAATGGATATATACAAACAGAAATATTAACAATAATGCAACAATTACATATGGCAAGGTACATAGATTATTTCTATACACAATATACAATAACTAAGCTGTTAAAATTTTTTTTTGTTTCAATTTATTTACATTGAAATATGATAAAAACTACACAAAAGGAATTTTCATCCTACTAGTTAAGGCCTCACAGGTATCCTGAGTATAAATGCTGTTACAACATTAACAGATGAAATAAGTTTGCAGTGTAAGTATGTCAAATAGAATGACGTCTTTTTGCAACAAATTTAGTGCACAATGAAATGTTATTTCAACTAACTCAAAATATGTTAACAGAAACAATAATTAACTAAAATGATCAACAAAAAATATCCAAAAACATTGCTGCCATTTGACTGTAATAAAAGTCTGAAATATTGCATACATAAATGCATTCATTAAATAAAAATAGCTGAAATTATATCACAAAATAATTGAACACATAAAAAAGTAAGTATAGAAAAGCACTGGATATTGACAAACTAAATTATTGCTTGCAATTACCCTTAATTGGTATAACATTTGCAACTTCGATGATTGCACAAAAAATGAACACAAAAATTTTGAACACATATCTTTACATGAATCGCTTTTATCAGTAAATCCTGTCTAATAATGAACTGATGATAAAGTAAATGCAATAAACAAGTAAAACAACAAAATTAAATTAATTCAATAATAAATTTAACTTTTTTAGCAATTAAATAATACAAAACAATATGTTCCAGAATGATTGAAAACAGGTTCTTCCCAAATCCTGAAATCAAGTTCTTTTCCTATAATAATAATAATAATAAAAAAAGCAAGTAGCGGAGTGAGGGGTATGGGAAGCACTTAGACTTGGGGTCATTTACCTTCCACTTCTAAATAAAGTGAATATTAGTGACATAATTGCAATGTGCCTACATTTAAGAAAAAAAGAGATAAGATCTTTTAATTTGGTTGATGTACTGATCTTACCATTTTTAATTATAGAGTAAATTTTTAAAAAAGGGATGGGGGCAGCCAAGAGTTTTTTTGGGAAAAAATTATGCTTAAACATCACAAATATTAATATATCTTAAAGATACAATTTTATGAAATAAAAATAAGTTAAATTAATTTTATTTACAAAATCTGGTAACATTCTTTCACTCTAGTAACAATCAATGTTTTGTAACTTCGTAAAATGTGAGAAAGCCATGCAGTTTCATATGGGCTATATATATATATATTCTATGAAGGATATGTTCTACGAGTGTTTTCCGATGTAAAATGAATTCCTGAATGCAATGGTACCATCCGTTTCTCGGTATCTCAATTAGTTATCAAGATAATCACAATTATAAGGAAATTTCTTGTTCTGAAGGATACCTACAACAAAAGGGAGAATTTTAAGCCCTCCAAAAATTTGGAGGGTTAAAATTTTTCCTGGTGGAGACGGCTACAATAGTGGGTGTGTGGCTTGTAGGGACCATCTCCAATGATAAGTTGTACCCCTGTAGTGCGGGGGGGGGGGGGGGGCGGCACATCAGCTGCTCTTAATTTTGAATTCAGTTTTACCCAGACACCAAGGCAGAGTGGGTTCTCTTTATGATTATGCCAACAACTGCAGCCTCATTACTGAAATCTAATGTTAAAATTACAACAGGAAGAAGGGATTTCACAAAACATGAAATAGTAATAGTTGGAGGATTCTTCACTATAACCCAACTGAGGCCAAGACGAATATAGCAGCAGTTGGATGGCCACACAATGTCACCGAGACCATATGAGTGTCATTCCAATAAGTTTATGATTGAGATGGACAGTCATGTGGTTTTATTGGGGGAGGGGGCATAACCTTCAAATTTTGCTATTACTATTTCAATGTAAACTAGATTCATCAAGAAAATCTGTTCTGGGATTGGGTACCTGGTATCCAATCATTCACTCAAATTTTACAAAAATGAACTGATGTGCTCAATAAACAAAATGTTTTTAGACATATGGTATTAAAAATATTGGTTGTGATTAAGACTTAACAGTTTAAGTTCATTTAAGAAAATTCTGCATTACGTTCACATTAATTGAGTGCTGTGACTATTTACAACATTTTTAATGATGCAAAAACAGCATTTCTCTAAATTTATAACGATTTAAACACACTTTGATGACTTTCTTTTCTTACTTAAGCTTTATTAAGATTACAGTTAAAATACCTGTAGAATAATGAATTCTTGATACAATATTTTTCCTGAAGTTCAATAAACAAGGAGGGATTATGAAGAGGTACAGAAAAAGTGATACGATATATTAACATTTTTTTAATGAAAAGAAAGAAACTACCCCATAGAACCTTACGAAAATTTATCATAGACAACCTAATTCAGGCTGACAAATGCATAAAGTGAAACCCACTTACAAATGACTTATAAAAAGAAAGAGATTCCCTGAAAGCATACCATAACTTTTTTTTTGTAAGAATTAGTTCATATTGACAAGAATATTATAAAAATCTTTCAAAAATTCCTTGCATATCCAAATACATGATAAAATGACAGTCGGATACTAGATCACTATGCGATGTATATGAAAAACTGATGGATCCATAATGATTGAAAATATTTTATATAAAAAATATACAAATAGCAGCTTAAAATGCAATTAAAACCGATGCAAAATTAAGTACAATAAAAATAGATTTTCACCGGTTAAAATTTGATGCTTGTAAAATTTTTTCAAAAAATTATAAAATCACCAACCCTTTTAATATACCAAATTAGAAGCTTAAATGAACTTTGCTCTTCCCATCCATTTTTTATTATATATAAAAGTAAAAAAAATATTCCAATAAATTTAATACTTTGAGAGCAAATTTAGACCATATTTTAATAGTTTTTTTTTATCAGATAAAACACACAAGATGATAAAAATGTATAATGAAAGTAATACAATCAAAACCAAAACTTAAGTAGAAAGCTGATACAAGCAAAAGCAACATAAACACAAAAAAAATATCAAAATTTTTGTCCAAGAAAGATGAATGTTCTAATAAGAGGCACTGGATTTACAGCTTGTAATAGCAAATGTTTGGTTTTATATGTGAAAATGCAGAGATTACGTAAAGGCCTTGTTAAAAACAATTCACTGTTTTTGTAAAAATGCAAAATCGCTTTTCAAATTCTTTCATTTTATTTCCACAACAAAGGGTTTTAGGAGACAAAAAGCATGCATTTTAGCAAATAAATAAAGAGTACAAATGAAACAGTAGATTCAAAACAGAGAAAAGAAGCACAATGTTTAATTATTCCAGGAAAATGAACTGCTAATCTAAAGCAAAATGAACAAGCAATGTTTTTCTTCTTTTAGTATATTTTTTAATAAAAAGCTTATAAGATTTAGGCAAAACAATCAAATTTTTATGCAGAAAATTGTTTTATAATAAAATTGTCTTCTTTTCTTCATCTACTTGAGTTTCACTCTTATGCACACAAGAGATATGATTTAACACTACCAAGTAAGATAACTTAAAAAGAACAAAAGGGATTTTATAAGTCTTGCATAAAACAAGACAATATGATAATGATTTCGTGATTATTATTTACATAAAAATTTGGCCAAAAATGTTATATCTGCTCATTCACAAAAATTCCTATTTACAAAGACAGAACTTATTTACATACAGACAAAAAAAAAAAAAAAAAAGGTCTACTTATCACAACCTCCTTACTTCTTTCAAGTGATAAGTGATTTTTAGTAAAATATTTTACAAAGTACATAAAACTAGTATATTTCAAGCTCTCATTACGTTGACATGCATGTCATTGTGTATAAGGAAGCCAGTCTTTCCCACATTTTGTGTACTACATAATAAATTTCATAAAAATAGTTTACAAAAATACACTTCCATTAGTGTACTAAAAGGAAGGATTTTTTTTTTTTTAAAATTTCAATTCTTTTCTACCTTTTAGTCTTTAATTTATAATTCATTGTTATAAATATTATGGAATATCAGAATTAATTTTTCTCAAATTTTTTACAAGGTCTCTCAACTAGTATAAAAATAAAATTTAATTAAACAGATTTAATTAAACAGATAATTCAGATATGAAATTTTAAAAATAAAGTATTGTCAATGACACAAATTGCAAAATTTTAAAACTAGTACATCAGGAAGTGAGTGTGATTACAAAATTTCATCTTCACAAACATGACACAAGTCAAACAAATGTTTAAAAACACCCAATTTGTAGAAAACAGATGTTAAAATGGTTGACTAATGGTCTTTCCCAAAAGCTGCATAAAACTAAACATATTTTTAAATGTTTAGAGGTAACTTTAATCCATCAATTAATCTTAAAATCAGTATACTCGAATTGGAAACAAAAGTTTTAAAGTAAATTTACTTGATAGTTATTAATCAACACGGGCTTGTTCATTTAACAAGATAATGCTTTTTTTAAAGAGTTATATTCATTTGGACATTAAAAATTGTGCTGCAACATAAAATAGCCCAAAAACTGTACCAAGGTACATATACATTTAGTTTCCAAATAATCAATATCTGACCTATGGCTTTTTTCCAGAAAGTTCATTTTATCTCAGTAAGAGACAATAGTTTGTGAACTTTCTGATGTTGCAAACTATAGAAGCAACAAAATAAGGCATAATTCATTCCACATAACAGCAGCTCTGCCAGACTCAAGGCTTTTTTTAACAGGAGTGATCAACTCGCAGATTATTCTTCACTAATATTAAGATTTAAACAAAGAAAACAAGTAACTAATTCAATATAATAGCTGCCCATTCATTAAATTTAATGTTCAATTTTTTTTAAAAAAACTAGTAAGCTCAAACTACAGATGATGTTAAGACAATGAAAATTACAAATTCTATTAAGAAGGATCAAAAAGAAAGACAGAAACAGGTTATTGCTTAAAGCAAGGCTTTTTAAAATGTGGGTCAAGACAGGGATGCCAAGAATTAAGCTGGACTCCCATACATAAAACCTTCCTCAGTAACATGTCTCACACCCTTCTCTATTTCAGCTAATGGGCCCGCAGATTTTGCTTCTCCTCCCCCGACGGACGAGGGTCAAGATCGCAAGTGGATTTGCATACACAAAAATATTCATAGCAAGTGATTCAACCAGATAGTTCAAAATCAGTAAGCAAATGTAATTCAAGACCACATCTATTTCAGTAAAGTTTTTCAAATATAGCTTATCAGTTATTCAAGCACCAATGGACTATTTCATATGTACATTTGGGGGTCAGAGACTATTTTTGCGCGCAAAAAGAATTTAAGAAGCCCTGCTTCAATGACTTTTATATTTCAAACTACAGGTAATGAAAACAGAAATAGGTTTGTGAGATTTTACATGGTGTCAATTAATATTTGTACTTAAAATCAATTGATTAATGAACATTTAATAACATGGGAAAGACTTCATTGGCACCCAGAATAGGACAGTAGGAAGCCCTACTTTCTTCTTTCATAGTTAAAGATTAGTGAGAGGCACTGGTGATGGCGGAGGTGGACATGGACAACACCTTAGAAGTTCATAATTTTCATCCGACAGATATGGGCTCCTAGGTGTAGGAGGAGGAGGTATAAAAGGATCAGAATCATACCCCAATTCTAATCCTGAACCATAATAATAGCTGCTACATGCCTCACTATCATCACAAACATCAGTGCTGCAAGGGGTAGGTGGTGGAGGCTTATTTCGTGATCGATAATGCTTATATGAACCCAAAGGCCCAAATGAACAATGGCCTTGAATGCACTGCGATCGTACGGTGACTGGGCTGGGTGGTGGATTTAAGGTTTCTAAAGGATAAGTCCTACTGGAAGAGCTTGATGAAGCACCTGTTAAATGATTACGGTCATACACACTACTTGCACTAGGTGGCACTGACATGCTGATTCCACTCATAGCACAGCTAGAGCTTTGAAAGGAGGACACAGCTACACCTCTGTGGTTGCTTCCATTGATGGAGCTCACAGTTCCATTGTATGGTTTGGTAGGAAGCATTTCATCCCGAATGTCTTCATCTTTTGTGGCATCTTTACGCTTGAACAGATTGGTCTTTATGGCAACACAAAATAAGAGGATGATAATTGTTAGGGCAGATACAACTGAAGCAATGAGGACTAAATTTTGTTTTGATAAAACATTCACAGGCATTTCATGTGGCGCTGCTGGGCATGCAGGGGGACTTTCATCTGAGCCATCAAGGCAATCATCTTTGGAATCACAAAGCAGAAATGTGCTGATGCATTTGTGTGAATTGGTGCATAGGAACTTATCTTTTTGGCAGCACAACTCATCAGATTCATCCTTGCACTGTGATATACCATCACATTTTAATGAGCTATCTATGCAATCTCCATTGTGACATCTGAATTGTTGTGGTTTGCAGACATCACAATTCATTTCATCCGACATGTCATCGCAATCAGCACGCCCATCGCAGCGCCATTTGTCAGGCAAGCAAGTGACTCCCGATAAGCAGCGAAATTTGTCAGCCGGACAAACAGGTATGTCAATACATGTAGATGAATCACTTGATAAAACCAGATGCAAAGGGCATGAACATCGTTTCTTATTATTCTCTTGTACCAGACACAAGTGAGAACACCCTCCATTCTTAACAGCACAAGGATGGTTAAGGTAATGGTCAGGATCAACATAATTGACCGCCAGGAGATTAATAAGAACTGGTATTCGCCTCTGCACCCTTTGTCGCAAAGCTCCAGTGTCTTTGTCGGCCATTTCAATAATTTGTTGGTCGAGATCTATCCAGTACATATGTTTCCCAAGAATAGTCAATGAAACAGGATGGAGAAGGGTATCAGTTAATAGTACTTTCCTGTAACACAAGGCAACATTCAGCAAGACAAAATAATTACAAAGGCAAATAAATATAGTTTTTTTTTAGCAAGAACTTTTCTAAATAGTAAATTTATGAAAAAAATCTTGATCAGATTTCTTTTTTAACCCTTTGAGGACGGCCGCATGCTTAATGCTACTAGCAGCTAGCACACCCATGTGCGAGTCATCCTCAAAGTGGCATTGGCAAAATAGTCTAAATGCCATCCAGTCAAGATATAACATTATAAGCTGCCTTCTGTAGTAACTATAAGCTTAAATGTTTGCATTTTCTAAACCATAGAAAATGTCTATTTTCGAAAACTTCCTAATTAGTATTTAATATAATAAAAAAAAAATGAATTTCAAAGTAGCTTTTAATGCAAATGAGATGAGAAAATAATAAGTAACTTGCATACAAATTTAAATTAATCTCCAAATGCACAGTAAAATAAAGAATCTTTACAGACTATAACTGCAAAAAAATTGATGGATTAAATATTTTAATTAATGAAAATATAAAGGAAGCTAAGAGGCATTTTTTAAAGTATATATTACAGGTTCATTATGTGTATTAACACAGGAAACTGGGATTTTCATATGTTGCATCATACTTCTGCAGAAGGATAGAAAATATCTAGAAAAACTCAATATGAAACATACAAATATGAACCACTCAATGACACAGATAATGAATTATATCCCAATAAATCTCAACATCATTATATCTATATACCAGTAAAGTAGGTCAAGCATAATTTGATATAAAGATTAGATGAACATAAATTTATTTTAATGAGTGAGAAAGCTTGGCAAAAGTAATAAAAAACAGCAAAATTATTCAAGCAATTACATAATATAAATGATAATTTCAGAAATATATATGAATAATTTCCTGTATTTACTTTTTCAATTTACTACACAGTTTTTTTAATACTCTTTTTGTAGTTGACAGTGACATTAAAAATTTTCACATAAGGCAAATGAACTGTTTATATAGAAGTATTCATAAAGTCTGTGAAAGTTTCATTCATAATGAATAAAAATTATTACATAAACTTTTTATCGTTTTCACAAGTTTAACATTTCTTGTTTTTGCCAAATTATACCTTATTACAATAAATATATACTATAAAGTGTTTTTAATATCAAAGTGGATGAAATCTTGTCAAGAAACAATTTCAAAAATATTAGCTCTTTGAGCGAAAATAGAAATTATTTACCTGTCTGTTCCAGAAAGTGATGATCTCTCAATCTTTTTTAGAACTGAGTCACCCCAATACAAATAATTATCAACTACATCCACTGTTAAAGAAGTCGGTCTTTCCAAATTCGTTGAAAATAAAATTCTTCTCATATGGCCATCCATGTTTGCTCGTTCTATCAAGGGTGGATGCATCATATTGATCCAAAATAATAACCTAAAACAAATACAAATAAAATGAATGTTTGGAAAAAGTTGTACAGTAAAAGCTTAACTAACCGGCATGCTCGGGAAACTCCGATTTCCGGATACCTCAAAAGTCCGGATAGTTGAGTGTGACGGGAAAAATTGGGGGGGGGGGGGGGGAGATTTGTATTTTTTTTTAAAGATTTTTCGCCAAATAATTTATTTCTTTTATTTTTGAAAATGTACATTAAATATAATTTTTAAGAATGTTTGTATCTTCTATAACATAGTTTACAAAACATGTTATGAAGATTTTAATTTAACATTGATGATTATTTTAAAAGTATGATCTGTAGCCAATTTTACCGTGAATATATAGATTGTAAAAAATATAAACATAAAAATAACTGACAACTGAAAAATACTCTATCAGAAGATAAAAACCTTTTAAATGATCAAACAAATCCCAGATTGAATATCAACCAATTATCTTTTAGAAGATCGCAAGGTTCATACGCTACAGTCGCACCTCCACCCTCCCGCACTGATATTACTGTAATCGAATCAACATCTGCCGTATTCGAGAGTAAATAAATAAAGAGACTTACTAATCTGGAGTACCCCCAAGAGCTTTTTTTTTTTACCGACTGTCCTTTTTTTTTTTGGTTCTCACTTTTGCTTAACCTCCCTCCCCAAAACAAGTCTGTAAATCACAGTACTGCATTGTTTTTTTTCCTTTCACGCTTCTCTCCGTGAAAAAACGCTGCATTCAGAAACAAATTGTTAGCGTGGATGGAACGGCGTTAAACTCCTTACGATGATAAATTCTAGAAAACTCATTTTCTAATTTTTTCCGGTCTTTCCGGATACTTGAATGCCGGATAAGCGAGAGTTTACTGTAGTACACAATGCAAATCTATATAAAAAACAACATTAAATCATTGATATAATTAAAAGTTCATATAGGAAGTGTATACAGGCACATAATGTTAAATCCTATATAAATCAAAGATCATGACAAAAGATACAGTCTATGACTGAGGGAAAGGGAAGAAATTTCTATAAAAATTGTAGGTGTTTGTTTCTAGTGTTTAAAAATAATTTCCTCTTGATAAAGCAAAAGTCTGATTTGACAAACCACAGGCAAAAGTCTAATTTGAAAGACAGTAGAAGGGAGTTTAGATAAGCCTAGTTAGATATGTTATTTTAAAGTTACACAAAGGATTTTGGAAAACCTTGAATTTCTAAAATGTGGTCTGATGATGAAGACGACACCTAAGCCAGCGTTCCCTTTCTCCAAACTTTCGCACCCCATTAAAATGGGAGTTCAGAGGAGGGAAAATAACAGCTAAAATATTCTTAAGCTTAAAACAAAGATTACAAAAACATTGAAATCCACAGAGAATGTTTCTTTAAGTGAAGAGAAGAAAAGTCGACCTTGACAACATGCTGACAGATTTATCTGCTTTAGTATTGCTTTCACATTATATAGCATATATTCATAATTCAAAAGTTTTAAGTATAGACACCATACAATAAAAAAAAGAATGAAATAACATAAAAATGTAAAACTAAAAATACATTTCTTAAGAGGGAGTTTACACCTAATATTAGCTTAACTTTTTAAATGATCCATAAAGTACTCCTCGGCATCAAATATTTACAAACTTTTCTTACCCTTTAGTAGGATGAAGAGCAATAAAGCGAGGTTTATCATCTTCATCTCCAATCACAGAGCCTATGGGTGATCCTCTTATAGTTGTGACATTAATAGTATTATGCAATGAACATGACCAAAACACAACACGAGAATATGGATCAACTGCTATGTCATAAGGATGAATGCCATCACTTGGATTAGGAACAACAGCAGAAACCTACAGAAAAAGTAAAAAAAAAAAAAAAATGATGAATTAAAAATGAATGACAGTTATTAGAAAATAATGCATAGAATATTAAGTAGAAATATTAGCAAAATATTTACAAAAAACAAGGGAAATAAAAGTATAAAAATAGACAATCTTCTAAAAATACAGCCCCATTTCCTCCCTGTGAAAATAAACCCAGGCAAAAATGTATGAGAAAATTATCATTTATAATAACTAATTAAAGAAAAATAGCATGTGCATTTCAATTTCAGTAAGAAAAATCAGACTGCAATTGGTTATGAAACGAGCAACAAAAGAACCGGACCTTCTTTGATTCTGTTTTTTAAAAATATTATTTCCTGAATTGGTAAGGATATAATTAACCCTTAATATAATAGGGTCCATGGGAAGAGTACATCTCAATAGACTGGATTTTTTTTGATTACCCATAGTAAGCCATTTTAGAACTTGTGAAACAAGTCTCAGACACCACAAAAAATAATTGTACTGAGAGACATTTGAACTAAAGGTTAGATAAGAGACTAAGAAGCTATTTTTTACTTGTGCTTACTCTCTTTTATTTCATGGTGTCCAAATTTTTGTGGTTTATCGAATTATAAACATTTGACATATGTTGCAGTAAGAAAGGTCTCGATTTTTCAGCATTTCACCACTGCTATTCACAACTCAGACCTCAAATACTTTTTGAACCTTACCATAGCAGAAATTATAGTAAAAAAAGTAAGATGTGCAGTGATCCATCTCTTACTTATGCGTGGGTGCAGGGGACTGTGAAAAAAATGCGCGTAAAATGGAAAACCAGAAAAGGGAGCTTAAAAGTGAAACATCAATACAGTGTAAATATATTGTTAATTAATACTAAGTATATACGACTGAAAAATCTTAACTAAGATTAGCTTCAAAATGCAAATATGTGTATAACTTACGTTAATTGTTTTTTAAGAACACAAAGAAAATAGAAATGCTTACACACGCAAATTTCATTTTACTCCTATTACTCTCTCACAAAATAATTTACAATCAAAGATTGTTTTTACTTTCGTGAATTTTCAAAAAGAGTCTTTTCAAGTTCATCAAGACATGAAAAAGTTCCTTCACTTCCCCCATGTACATCCCTGTGTATAAGGTAGAGGAATGTGTTCCTGGAATCTGAACAATAGGGGAAAGGCAAGGGAATGCATTTCTAGAAGCAAAACAAAAAGGGGCTTGTTCTGCTAAAAAAAAACTTTTTGAACTAAGAAAATTTTTGTGACACACATAAGTGAGAGGTGCTTTTTTAGTGTGGCACATAAATGAATAAGTTATTATTGTTTTCCTATACCTCCGGTTGGGACCGCGAAAAACACACGCATAAAAGAGAGCATGTATAAGTGAGAGGTCACTGTATTTAGCAAAGGAAATTGCTGAATGACATTCTGCACTTTCAAGTGATCGTGAAGATTAAGAAGTGATCCATTTGATGGAGCTGAAATGATATTTTATTGAGATGGAAGATAAAAAATGTTACTCTATTTGATCCACAACGTAGCAATAGTAAGAGTGCAAAGTGACACACTACATGTAATAAGAATTTAAGCATCTAAATGTCCTCCATGAGCAATGAAAAGCATTATGTCCACTGGAAAAGAATGTCTCACTGTAAAAAAATTTAGTGCAAACTAAATTAATGTTATCTAAAAAAATTAAATGTTGTTTTCTTAAATTAATCCTAATTCCAAACATTCATTAAGGTGCCATTCTATGGGGGGGGCTCTTTAAAGAGTTTAGTTATATTAACGTCCCGTTTTGAAGCAACTTGAGGGCTATTTTGGGTTTGAACTTGTAATTTTGAACCACAGTCAGATGACGAGGACGATACTTGATCTTTAAAGAGTTAAAATATTAATAGGATTTGTTTGTGTAAATGAGGTGAAACAGAACTCATGCAAAACTTTGAAGGGCGATAGAGTACAGTCCAATAAGCATTTTTCATATGGGAAAAATATGGTGCAACTGACCTGTTGACTCATAAACACAAGAAAAAGACATAAAAAGAAGCAGAAAATTTTCTTATACCTTCCTTAGCAAGTGCTTCTTTCAGAGGCAGCCCGAGGCAATTTTACCAACCGGGCAAGACAATAATTTGGCCCCCCCTCTCCAGCCAACGTAATTTTTAAATTCTATATTGTCTGTATTTTACATGTCCAAAAATTTTTTACTTAGAAATATGCATGTTTTACTGTAAATATGACTTAATAATGTTACGATCAGAATTTTTTTAATTTCGGAAATATTTAAGAATATAAGGAAGTCTCACAGAAACTAAAATAATGTATTGGATAAATTTATTTTAAATAGATATGATTTTTTACACAGTATTATAAAGTCTCTTCACATGATCCCTTTTCTTGCCTTTTTATCTGCAAAATCTTTCATAATATTCTCAATATCAATGTTCTGCAGAAGGTCCTGTTCAATTGATATGGTTGCCAAACAACTAGTCGCTCCCACGATGTGCTAGATTGCAGATAAGTTTTAATCAGTTTCAGTTTCGAAAAACTCTTCTCGCCAGTAGCAACAGTTACTGATAGAGTCAGAAAAATCCACTGTGTTAATTTTATAAGATACGCATAATTCTTTAGTGGTTTTCTGCCATTTTTTAATAAGATACAGCCTTACTGCTCAGGAATAATGTTGGGCATCTCACAAACATTAGTAAGTAGGAAAAATCTGAGATTGAAAAAAATTGAGATACGCCTTTTACGCTTAGGAGGACAGTATAGGCAATGTAAGTTTTTGTGCCCCCCACCCCACCCCAACTTCCAAAACTAGAAAACTTTATTGATTTAAATTTAATATCTAAATAAGCAGTTTTTGAGCAACAAACAATATGACAAACTGAAATAAAACATTTCTTAAAAAAAAAAAGGGGTTTAAGTCTTGAGTATAAAAAAAATTGAAATTTGAAAGTAATTTTTTTAATAAAAAGGCTTAAAAATTAAAAAAAACTTTTTAATACAATTTTAAATATTCTAATGCAAAGTATCAAAGGACTGTTGAAATGTGACCCATTGATCTGCTAATAAACATTAAAAATATTCCAAGAACAATATTCTGAATTGAAACAACACTAGATTTTAAGTTCAGTAAGTTCTAGAACAAACTTCTTGTAAATCAAATGGAAGCCCTGAAAATAATTTTTAAAACATAATAATATCGGAGCCTCCCCAAAGTTGCAGGGCCCCATAGGAAGTTGCCTATATTGCCTATTTGATAATCCGGCCCTGATATCTTGCTTGTCGATGTGAAACTTTGATTTATTTCTTTTTTTTTAGGTAAACGTGTTGCAATTTTTTGTTTAATCACAAACTTATCAAGAAACAAAAAATTAAAATTTCTATGATATAATTTGTATTTTTGCAAGTTTTCTTCTAACGTTTGGCACTTTCTGATGATTGGAAGAAATGTAATGGGAACTTTGTACGTGCAAATTTGATTTTTTATAAAACAATTTGAATATTATTATTTCAAGAGTAATGCTTATGTTAAAATCCAACAAACCTTATTACTCTCAATACTGTTGTCTATATTTTCGATTTGCAAACTAGTTTTGGCGTCTTGTTTATTGCTAGATCCTCACAGTCACTTAAAAAGTTTTCAAATGTTCTACTGCTTCTGGTTCAAGTAATTGTAACTTTGCATGCTCTCGCACTTGGTTCTGGTAAACGAGTTAACTTACAGTGCTTATCTAGCTTACCAAAATTATATGAGTTAAGTTCTTTTGAATAATCATACAGAAGGTGCAAAAAAATGTTCCAACAAAACTTTTGGTATAACTTAACCCATTGCGCACTTTTAAGATTTCTGCTCAGTAATATATAAATATAATATTGCAAAAATAACTAAAATTTCATATAAGGGATTTTAATATTTAGACTTTTTGTACAATTGACAATGTTAGTATTGTCAATATCGAAAATTTATATTTTTTCAGATAGATATTTAATTCTGAAACCAGAATTCCATACTAAAATCATTATTATTAAATTGCCTGTGGTGTTGAATTCACAAGAACTTTTTGTTCTTGGTTCGAGCAATAAGTTATATTGTCGTTCTTAAAATTTTCTGAAGTTAAAGATCTGCCTTCTCAACTGTTGTTGACAGACATTCTCTGGATTCGATATTTTCTATACTGACGATTTTTTTTTTTCAAAATAGACACCTGCTTTTTTTGGCTGCTATCCGTGTATGCGTTTTTCGGAACATTACAACATTTATAATTACAGTAGATCATTAATTTACTTCAACACTACGCTAATTTACACGCAACAGATATTTCAACAAAATAAAGCAACACAAAAAAAAAAAAATAGAAAATTCTAATTTTAAGTACCTGCTAACTAAATTTATTTCATTAATGTTTTATTCTGCTTATTTACAAAAGCAACATAAATATTACCTTTGATCCATCAACATGGCTCTTTTTTATTGTTTTAGCTTTGCCATCAATCCAATAGACAAATCTATCCACTGGGTCATAATCTATAGCTTTGATATTCTTCAGCCCATGGATAGGAAGATTTACTTCTGGAGAATCTAGTGAATCAACTAAAAATCTACTAATGCTGCCACGTTGGCTGAATAGCATAAAATTTCTAGGATCTACAGGAGAGAAGGGGAAAAAATATATTACTTTAAAAAAAAGGGCAGAATAATAATAATAAAAAAATGTAGAATTAAAATATCACTAAAAAAATTTTTTTTTTTTTGAATGCAATATTCAATGAACCAAGGAAGCAAGTGACAATCTTATAAAATGAAATAACATTGCAATCAGATAAAAGGATTATTATCATTCACATTATTAATGGATAGTAATAATCCCTTTTGGATTTTGATATTAAAATATGGTAAATAATTAGAAAGAATGCAAATAAAATACTGAAAAATTTTTAAAGTAAGGAAATTAACATAAAAAATTTTTCTAATATTCAAAACCCAAAACGTCTGAATTATCTCTCTTTACTTTATGTAAAATTCAAAATATCCATTATTTTATTTTCTCATCTTAGAGCATTACAATTCAGCCATCCTTTCTTTTTTTTTTTGTAGAAATACTTTTGAAAAGCAGCACAAGATATGAAAATTGCTATAACATTTGAGAAAAAAAAGATAAGAATACAATATCCTGATTGATTCTGCACACTTTAAAATCATTTTAAGTCATTTAATTTGATATACTGCATTATAATTTTCACCCTGACACAGATTCAAAGTATGAAATTAGTGATTAACATTCAGGTCTCTATTCTGGAGATCCAATCTTGAACACATGTTAAATAATTTATTAAGAAATTTAAAATCGATCTTACATATGCAAACATCTAACAAAAACATAATCCTTGACGAAAAATATAAAAACACAAATAATGAACTACAACATATTTTGTAATGCAAACACATACATAAACAGCCTTTGTTGTCAGATGACAGGATGTAATGTGTTGGGCATTCACAATGATGAGTATAAGCTTTCTGTTGAACTGAAACAGGCAGGGCAAGGCAAAGATGAGAACAGCCCCCATTAGTTACAGCACACGGATTCCATCCTGGAATTTTATCAAAGATTTCATACACAGATACACAATAACTTTCTCTTATTAACTTATTATAGAATTAAATAACAATTTCATTAGTGTTGCTTCATAGTAAAAGGCCGACTTTATTGGACTTACTCTTTATTTTAATTTTATTCCAATAAAAAGCAACCAGCAGATGTATCAAATAGTACAACCTATGGCAGTCTTAATCATTTTTACTTTCTCGTATACGAAGTATACAAAGAGAAAGTATTGTAATCGTCAAAAAATTCGAACTTGAGATTTTGACGAATCTCCAAGTTTTAGACCTCCCCGAGTCCGAAAAACACAATTTTGGAATTATGTCTGTCTGTGAACACGATAACTCAAAAACTATTAGACCTAAGAGGATGAAATTTGGTATGTGCTCTTGACACATAATTTGTAGGTTTTTATCAGATTTTGGACAAAATCCGTCCACAGGAAGTCTGTCTGTCCGCGGTCATGTGAAAACTATAGAACAAAAACTTGAATAGCTAGATGGATAAAATTTGGTACACAGTTTTATCATCATGAATGTAGGTCTGTATCAAATTTTGGACCAAATCCATTGAAGGGTTGATGGTCTGTCGGACTGTATAATCGTATACTTGTAAAAATTACATCTCCTAAACCCTTTGGTTTAGATTAATAAAAATTGATACGACGGTTGCTAATATTAATTATAGATCTGTGCTCAAATTTTGTTTCAATTGGTTGAAAAAAAAGGCATTCAAATTGCATAATAAATTTTTCCTAATCCAATTCTACATGCACATGCATACTGGTAGCAATCTCTGTGCGCGCGGAAGCTATGGAGTGAATTACGTCACTTTGTCCTTGAGCCGGCAAGAGTGGAATCGGTACACATCTCTTTGAATTTGATTCTTTACCTAAATATTTTACAATCACTATAATCTACAATGAAAAACCTTCTGACAGTCATTGGATTCTGGATTACAGTAGGTTCGAATTTTTTAATCCACGTGGGGGGGAGGGGAAACAGCACCTTTTTGGGGAAGTATACGAGAAAGTTTAGGGGGACCACTCCCGCTGGTTATAATTTTTAAACGACTACTTTTGATAACATAACTAAATTATAAGAAGATAATTAATAAGTTAAATGACTTTCAAACACAAACCACAACATAAAAGAATAATTTATTTACCACCCAAAAAATTCTTACCTGACTGCCTAGATGTATGATAAACTTGAATGTCCATCACACTATCCAAATTTTCTTGAATAATTGTTCTGTTTTCCCCACTTATTTTATGGGCCCTTTCAATTTTATGAGTGCTCCAGTCAGCCCAGTAAATATAGTCTGCATATTGTGTCAAGCTATAAGGCTCATGTAAACTACTCCCAAGAAGTGGCATTCGTTGATTTCCTACGTGAAAAAAGTAATTATTAAAAAATTATTTTATCAATGTTAAAAAAGTTTCAATTATATTAATCAAACAACATTAAAAAATTATTCTGTCTAAAAATATATTACACAAAAATAAAAACTTCATTCTAAAAAGCAAAGAGAATAGTAAAACCTTTTTTAACTTGAATATGTATAATCTTTCAAGTTCTGCTGACAGCAAATTTCTGGCAATTCATATCATAATTATTAAAGTAACCGAGATATGGCATTTAAACACATTCAAGTTAAGAATGTAAAGAGGAGGGAAAATAAAGAGACCTGTTTGACAATAGTTTTTGGCCTTTTTTTTTTTTTAAATAATTAGGTTACTGTAAAAGGAAAATATAATGCAAAAAAAGGCATTGCTGATGACAAAATATTTTCTTTTGTTAACACATATCACACAAGAAGAAAGCTAAATATTTCTTTAACAAGAATATACAAGAAAAGATTCAGAAGTTCCACTTCAAATCAAGAAACTGAACTTTAGACAGCAATTGCATTTCCTTTAATAAAAGAAATCAGAACAGCATCTCACTAAATAAAAATAAAATAAAAGTTAAATCCTCTTTTTAAAATGTTATATTAGAAACTTTCACTTCTACATTAATAAAAACAAAAATTCAAATAACATAAATTTAGCAGCAGCAGGTGCACTTACCTGAAAGATCAGAGGATTCAATTCGTTTGGTATCAAGGTCAATCCAATAAAGTCTTTGTTCAACATAATCAATTGTTAAAGAATTAGGTCTCCCTAATTTTCCGATCAAAATTTTGCGGAAAGACCCATCCAGTGCAGCCCGTTCAATACGCCCATTTGTACCCCAATCAGTCCAATACAAATACCTAAAAAATTCCACATCATAAGTATTATACAATTAAAATACAGCATGTTCTAAAAAGAATATTTTGAAATATAAAATGTGGATATACAGGGTTTTGCCTACTAAAAATTTTCATTTTGATCACTGAAATATTTACTGATACTTCGAAAAACGGCATGCAATCCTAAGAGAAGGAAGCAATACAGCACCCTAAACTTTAGTTTTACCCAAATTAAGAATGATTTTTTAATTTATTGTTATGAATAGTATTAAATAGAAATAATTTAGGCATAAAATACATTTTTAGTTAATTTAAAAAAATCATTAAAAACAATCTTAATATAAATAAAAGTCATTGTGGGTTTGTATATCTGTATCTATGTTCCACATCTCCTCTTAAACCACGTCACTGATTTCAACCAAACTTTGCACACTTATTAATTAGGACCAGGGGAAGATTACTGTCAACTTTTTAAAGCTCAAAAGTTAATTAAACAGTCAGTTAATTAAAAATTAACCGAAACCATTTTTCCGCTGTAAATTCAGAGCAAATTATCCCCAAAAAATTATTTTTATACCATCTTAAAAGTTCAAAATTTTACCTTTCTAATGATATTAATTTTATATCTGTGACATTTGTACTTCAATTTTTATTAATTTTTCAAAATTTAATAAAAAGTGGACACACAGACGATTTTAAAATAAATCAAATTTAATGACACTACATAGAGTTGATTCTGATGAGTTGCTAGGCAATGGTGTAATTACTTTGCCATTATTTTTTCTGTTTATTTTTTTTTTCAAATATTTTTTGGCAATGTTTTCATTGGTTCTTAAAGAATTCTAAAGCTTATTTAATTAGATTAAAAAATCACCGCAGTTCATATTGCCTGCCATTTTTACCTGCGTTTCCTAAGAAATAATCCTTAATAATATATTAAAAAGTGTCTGTTTGTTATGCTTTCACAGCAAAACTACACGTGGAATAACTTATTTTTAATGTCAAACATCATGTGATCATGAAGCAAACCGCGATTATGTGATCTTCCTGAGAAAATAAAGAATTTATTTATGGAATAATAACTGAAATTACTCAACTCGACGCTTGATTTTCATTTTTCGAGTTTGCAGTCTATTTAATTTTAGTTATTTATATTTGTATCTTTTCCATATCAGATTTCATTCAAGAAGCTGTCGATAAATTGACGTCGGGACAGAAATCTATTGATAGATATGATATAGCTGCAAGAGTTTTTAGATTAAAATTTAGAAACTAATGTTAATTATAACTAAAGGAAAATATGCGAAGATATAGTATTTTGTTTTATGTATTCTTTTGAATGGTAAAAGTGGATGACATATAGCATGATGGATGGTATATTCCACAGATTATCAGATAAATAAAAAAATGTCACAAATGGAGGGAGGTATTATAGAATATCTACCTGTAGATATGCTAATGGGCAATAATAATTAACATCAACTTCTTCATATAACAGATAACAAGCTCTTCAACTCCTTTAGAATTGTCAAGACTCTTCCGACAAACTGAGATTAAAAGTCGGTGTACCAGTACTATTGATACGTAATCTCGATGTACTGACACTGCGCACGGTTACAAATTGCACACCTAGGTCCAAACGTCGTGAGAGTGTCTATAAACGAGAGAGTGTTTTTAATTTCACGCATTCCGATAATACCGAAGAATTTACCATCCAAGTTCAATATGTAACAATTCCCTTTAAAATTAGCATTTGCCAGGTTCAGGGCCAGACACTCAAAGGGGCAGGCGTACATTTGGAAAAACCATATTTTTCCCATGGACAACTATATATGGCGTGTTCACATGTGTCCAGACCACAAAACCTGTACATCCGCGCTAAAAACGTAAAAGAAACAACTTGGTATACAAAAGTGTGTTAGCATAGATAAACAAATTGCCTAACTATAACAGCATACACTCCTGTTAGTCGTCCAATTATGTATTGTCAACAGTCAAAACTTTTAATTTCCCGTTTCAACGTGTGACGAAACATTTACATTCGTGAATTAAAAAAAAAAATTAAAATTCTTCGCGCACGAAGTCGCGGGTAACAGCTAGTATTTCATAAATGTAAGAAAAGTGAAAAAAAATAACATTTGGAAATAAAAATCTGAACCCGAGTTTGCTGCATGTGGCCATTTTGAGTTTCTTACATGGCCTTACCAGTTATTTACAACATGCATCAAAATAATATACTTGCATGTAATGTAATAATAATTACAGAAAGATATTCTTTAAGATTCTGGTCATGCGGCCTTTTGCCCAACAGTCGAAGTTTAATAAGGCCTTTCAGTGCAAAAAGGTTCACCGCCCCTGGTTTAGGCATCAGCAGAGAACTAGTTTAGGGAACAGCGGAGAAACAATTAGTGAATGGTAACAGTGATATATCTTGAAATGTAAACAGTTCTTTTTCCTAGTTTAAGAGGACACAGGCCATGTTTGCAAGGTCATAATTTTCAAATCACAAAACATCTTGTGATATACAATGTTGCCTCCTATCAACAAACTCAAACATTTATTTCAAAATTTGTACATTTTTAAAAGAATCAACAGGAACCAGAACCAAATTCCATAGAAATAATGTAAGATTTTAGTTCTTTTGTTTTACACAGTAAAAATTAGGGATGTAACGAATATTCGGCCCTTTTGCAGAATACTAAGCAGAGTCCGCTGAATAATATTCAGGATAATAATTTTTTTTAAATGTACGTTTAAATACAGATTTAACAAAGAATATTGCAGAATTACATTTCAGTGAATTTGTTATCAAAAAGTCTCTTAACATTTACCCACTTTTAAATTGTACATAAGTGTATTTAATAAAGTTACATATAGTTTATTATTACAAAGCCTGAAATTATGATGCAAGGACAATAATTTTTCAGCATTTTCAGGAGGAAGTGTGTTGCTTTTTCTTTCATACATATATAATATGAAATAGCGATGTAATGAATATTCGTTATTGGGCCTATTCGGCAGTTTCAACGAATATTGGGTTTAAGTGAATGTTAAACAGGTATTCGGCAGAATAAATTGCTTTTAAAAAATGTTGTTTTAAATGTATTTAACAGAGTATTGCACAATTACATTCCACTACATTTATAATAAAAATCTAACACGTATCCAATTTTAAGTTGTAGAGAACATAAGTGTATTTAATAACGTTTCATATCATTTATAGAAGTTTGCTTCATATATAATACCAGCTTCAGAAAATAAATGGTCATTATATTATGTTTGCAGGTGCTGCAAGATATTTTTTTGCTAAATTTGCTAACTTTGGAAATTTTTCTGCATTTTTTTCCCACCAAGTAGTCACTCTATCCTGCCTATTAGAAGTTCCTTATCAAGATGGGAGTTTTCTTTTAGTAATTTTAATTTATTCACTCAATTTTCTTCTGTGTTTTTAATTGTCATGTTCTGCAACGATGACTCTTTTATTTTTTTGAAGCAATGCAATCCCAAAATAAAGAGGATTTCTCATTTCTTATTACTGGAATTAAGGTATTTAAAATATTACAAATATACATAAAAGAATTAACATTAAAAAACTAATTTTATTTAATTTAAATTTTTTCATTAAAATTTTAAAAATATTTCATTCACAATCAAAAATTAAATGTTTTTAAAAATTTGGTATTTGGCCGCCGATTATTCAGTATTCGGCCAAATCACGTTTGGTTACGTCCCTAGTAAAAATATGCACAACAGCATTAAAACTGTTTAAAAAATATTCTCACAAGATTTTCATTTTATGATTTTTGTAAGTTCCTAAAAATAAGAACCTACACCACTGAATTATAAGGTCAGATTGGACCCAATCAAACTAAAATAATTGGTAAATTTACAGTATCAAAATGAAATTCTTTACCCTTCAGCCGGATCTAGAGCAAGAGATCTAGGATCATCCATGTTATGATATAAAATAACTCTTCGATGCTGTCCATTAAGACGAGCCACTTCAATGCGATTAAGTCCCAAGTCAGCCCAATAAAGGTTTTGAGCTATCCAGTCAACAGCCATTCCTTCAGGATAATTCAGACCAAACATAATAACAGATTCAACTGAACTCCCATTAATATATGCTCGACTTATTGTCTGCAAGAGGAGAAAAAGAAATTAAATTCAGTTCCAAATTTAAATTTTTTTATTATAAACATAAATATATAGTTTCATACTGAATAACTAACCTTTGTACTGACATCTGTCCAGTATATACGATCATCGCTGATATCATAATCAAGAGCTGTGACTTCTTGCACACCTTGAATTGGTATAGTATCACCACGGTATGATTCAAGAGAAATTCGTCGTATGTTCTCTTTACGAGAAAATATAAGAAATGCTTCAGGTACTATACATGTCACATTATCAGAAGTTAGTTCTAAGCCAATAGGACAAGCACATGTAAAATTATTTCCAGGCCGATTTAAACAGAGATGAGAACAGTTTCCATTATTGATTGAACATGGATTGGTACCTACAACGAAGACATCACACCAAAAATGTTACATTTAGTATAACAGAAATGTTCAGAAAAGTTACAATGAGATATAAGTTTTTCATACTATATGAAGCAATTTTTTAAATCAATTACTTGGATTAATTGCAAAACAAGACAAAAATTAATCACCAATGTTGCTACCTGCTACAATATCACTCGATTTTTAGACAATAAAGGCATAATATAAGATGGTTTAAGTTTGGAAGAACTTTGCTGTTAGGCAAGTTTTGATGTACAAATACAGTGGTGTTGGAGGAACCCTTACTAGTACACAAGGGTTTCTATACCTTACATGCATTCAAAATGCAAAACTTTTCAACATATATTTACACAGAAGTCTAACATAAGACACATAACAGAAGATGTCTGGTGAGATGCATCATTTTGCACTTTTTAAAGTTACCTTTCATTAAACTATATCAAGAAAAAAGTTTGAATCATTTTCTCACTAAGTTAATTGAATTTTATATAAAATTGCTGCAACTTCACAAAGCCTACATGATATTAAAATATTAACTATCCTTTTGATGATGCTGAAAAGACAACAACAAATTTATTTTGTATTAAATGAAGTTTCCATTTCTTTTATGCTCCTAGTACAAAGGAATAAAACCATTTCTAACTTCTCAGTTCCTACACTCAAAGATCTTTCCTTGAACTGACCAAAGCAAAAGATTTTTGTAAATTATTGAGTTCTAATTCTTGCAGAAACAAAACTGAAGACTTCAAAAAATGTTTGTTTAAATAGCTATAAGTGAAAATTATACACTTTTATATATTTGCAAAAAACTAAAATAACAATAAAAATTTCTCTAGCCTTATAATTAGGACATGTTTTAGGTCTTATATTGTAAAATGAAAGTTTATCTAAGGTCTGATATGATTAATATACAAAAATAACTGCTAAATAAAATTCCACAAAAACTCTATTTACCATGAACTGCATTCACATTGATTGCTTTCAGTCCCATAAGATCAGGTAGTTGGTCAATAATTACATCTCTTATCACACCTGTGACTTTATCAACACGTTCAATTGAGCGCCGCTGCCAATCTGTCCAATAAATATAATTGCCTGTAAAAAAAATCATCAAGTTAATATACATTTTTATATAAAAACTCAAGCATTAAGAGACATATTTTTTTCTGGTAAGAATGCAAATTATTCAGGTTTCAAACCTCACTTTCAATAAGACATACTTGAGCCTCAATTCAAAAACATGGATTAATTTAAAGATAAGAATAACACAAAAGTTGAGACATTAAATATATGCAGACAAAAAATGACGAACATCTTAGCTAATTTATTACCCACCAAGAAGAGAAAATCCAAAAATATGAGGTAGATGATCCGATACCAGTTCTCGTCGATCAGTTCCATCGAGATTGGCTACTTCAATCTTGTCAGTTTTTGCATCACCCCAGTATAATTTCCTTTCTTGGTAATCTATAGACAATCCATTTGGCCAGCCCAAACCTGTACTGATCAATACAATTCTCTGAGAACCATCCAAAGCTGCCTTCTCTATTTTTGGGTTGTCACCCCAATCTGTCCAATACATATACCTGAAATACATAAATGAAAGAAAATATAGGATATTGGAAATACAGTAGATATGCTTTCAAGGGACTGACATAAAATGAAGTATAGTAATTGAAATTTTAATAAACAATTTTGCTTATTACAAATTTAATGCTACTAATGCAAATTCATTTAAAAGTAGTAATTTTAAAGTTTTTTAAGATACAGGGATGAGATTGGCAAAAAAGCAAAAAGACTGAAATCGTACGCGAGCAAAAAATCTGTACCATAATTTATAAGCGAAAGAAGTAAAACATCAAAACATGCAACATGATGAAAATATTACACTATAATAATTAATAACTTAATTATTTATAATTCAGTACGTATAAATAAGAAAAATAATATTAAATTATTATTAAGGTATGTGACTACCTTCGGAGTACTTTTTTTCAAATTTTTAATGAAACATTCATGTTTTTAATTAAAATGTGTTATAAAACTAAGAATTCCAATGCAATTTCATTGGAAATTTCATTGACTTTTAAAATATAGGCAATTTTTAGCAAAATTTTAGTGAAAATTTGCACTTTCGCCAAATCTCCTATAATAAGTTCTATTGAATATATTTCATCAATATTTGCACGGTTTATAGCTAACATGCTTATCTGTGTTATGAACTAGGATATTTTTAATACCTCGAAAGGTGTTGGAGATATTCCAAACTTTGTGAACAAACTCGAATTTTTTAAAAAAAATCATCGATTTTTCTCACTAAAAATTCATTAAAATAAATAAATATAGGCAGAGAGCTTAGATTCTAATTCATAACATAGCTAGAAACAAATAAAACATTTGGGGCAAATTTCAATTTAATATCTTAAAAACTTTTTCCAAAATGATGTTTGCCGCGTAGAAAAATATCGAAAATTCCAATTTCTCAGAAAACGCTTTTAAAGATTTTCACAAAATTATGAGTACAAAAAATTTTGTACACATCCTAGAATCTTAAAACTAGCCATGTAATAGTTCAAAATAAGTGGAATTAAATTATAACACTGCAATTTGAATGCCAAAAAATAATTTTTACTGTTGTAATTACTGTTGTGTTGTATTTTTTTTAAAATCGTCGCCAAAAACCAATAAAAATAAGAAATGGAAGCTTAAATCTATATTTTGAGACAATATATTGCTTGAGAATTTAAATATAGTTGTTCAAACTAATTGTTTGTATTTTTAAGGCTCTTTCAATTACAACTTCCGGTATCAGAATTGTCACTTTCGGTTATTATTTATGCTATAACTTTATTTGTAATTATAGTAGAAACAAAAATAAAGCATTTTTAGATACCTAAATGTACGGCCTATAAAATGAACAAATAAAACAAATTTCGAAAATTTTCTGCAAAACGAGGAATTTAGGGTAGTCACATACCTTAAATCATTCACATTAAAAGTTAACAAACAAGTTTAACACATCATCAGGGGCATCTTCAAATACAAAATTAGACATTAAAACATATTTACCACATGTACATCACTGAGATGCAACATTCACCCAACAGAAGTCTGAGAAGAATTATATTTAATAGCCTTTTTATAAAAGTTAGCTCAAAAAATAAATAAAAATAAGGACAAATAATTTCTTTTGCTTCATGCAATTGTGTAAAGTGTATTAGATCTTTATAAATTATAATAACCTATCATATACTGAATTCTGTTTTATTTCTTTTATTTTTTATCCTTTTTTGCAAAAGTAACAGCACAATGTTTTTGCACCTTATAAAGTGAGAGGGGTTGAGAAGTTGTACAGTTACAATGACAGATTCATTTAGCATTACTGTTATTTGAAACATTTCCTTAATTGTTAAATAAGTGGTTTTCTTTCGTTTTTTTTATTTGTGTGGCTTTTGTTGGTAACAAGATTTGGAGGGCTCCTATCTTTGACAGATTTTTCTTCACTAAAGGATGTGTTTGCATCCTCTGCAAGTTTATTTTCAGTAGAGGCTAAAGTTTTTGCACAGTCTTCATTAGTATCTCTTTGTTTAATTACTGGCATAGTTGTCGGAACTACATTATCTCTAGAATGCCTAGGTAAATCGATTTCAGTTTTTATTTTGAGAAGATTTTTTTTTGTCTTATTCTCTGCTTTTATGCTGCATTTACACACAGCTTTTTAGCTGCCTCCTTTGACAGGAGGTTTTTTATGTAGTTCATTTATTATTATTTTTTTTTTTATTTCTTCATCTTGGCACGCCATACAAGATGACCTTAAGTTTTCAACTAATTTTTTTTTTTCTCAAAATGTTCATGCAATTTTGTTTTTGTTTTTTTGCAAAATATGCCACAGAGGTTTTGTTTTCTGCAAAAAGGTGGTACTTAATACTTTGAATGGCACTGAATGTTGGAATGCTCATCCTTGTAGAGCGTGCAGATATAATGTTGATTCGTCAGTAGATGAATCAGATAGTTTCCTAGCCGGTGGAGTTAAGCCGCACTATTGAGCATATTTTCCCAGAATTTTTTTCCGAAAACGTAAGATAGGAAAGTTCCTTTTCTTTGTGTAAAAGCAGAATTTTTGGAAGAAAAAGCAAATTTTTGCAGGGGAAAAAAATCGGAAATCCAGGGGGGTGGGGGGAATCAAAACAAAGCAAAACACCAGAATTTTGAGAGGAAAAAGATAAAAAAAAAAAAAAAAAGCGAAAATTCGAGAAAAAGCGGAAGAATCTCATCCCTGAAGATATTACTGGTATATTATTACATAGTATGGACACAATAACGAAAATTTAAAGTTTAACCATTCATCATAAAAGTGAGAAAAATCATACCTTTCTTGAACACTAATTCCTCATGTTATACGATTTTCATGCATGAATCGAGATTTATTTGGAAATGGCGGGAAGGAAAAGAATGTTATCTCCTTCTCTCTTTCTAGGAAAAGTTCTCCCCTTAATAGGAATGGAGAAATAATGACCGAGGCAGAAAATTTGGAAATTTTAGAAAAGACGAAAATGACAGACGACATATAACCCAAGCTTTGCGTCGTATAAACAAAGTACTTTATCATTACAATGGCTACGAATGAATCAGGACTGTGATGAAAAGGTGTATAAATTTAAGCGACACATAAATGAGAAACACATAAAAGATGCACCATAGCAAAAAAAAATCAGTTTCAAAATATATTAGAAAAGTTAGAAGAGAACTCATAGAATATTGGGTATGTTTTCCTTTCTTCCTTCATTATACTTCATGAAAAAGAATAATGAGTTTCCAGAAGGTTAAGTAATTTAGTATACAATTTGTGAAAACTAGACAAGAAAACATACCCTTTAGGAGGATCCAATACTATTGCTCTAGGTTCAAGTAGTCCTTCGGCGATTAAAATTTTTCGAGAGGTCCCATTGAGCCTGGCAACTTCAATGCGATCGGTACCAGTATCCGTCCAATATAAATTACGTGCAACCCAATCAACTGCTATGCCATCAGGATGATGAATTTCAGTTGTTACAAGATTTTCTTGCCCTAATTTAAATAAATAATTTCTAGAAAAAGTTTTGTTTGTTATAAATATAAAAATGAATATTAGTTAAATTTAAAGGATAAGGATTTAATTTAAATAAGAAAGGATAAAAAGTTTTTATCTTTACCAGATCCATTTAATTGAGCTCTTCTAATAGCCCTTGTTTCATCATCTGTCCAATATATCTGCTTCATGACAGGATCATAATCAACAGCAATAGCATGTTTGATATTTTCCAATTCTAAAACGACATCTGTGAAATCGGGTGTGTCAAGTGATATCCTTCGTATATCTGTTCTTCTGACTAAAAGCAGAAGTTCTTGAGGACCTGATGAAAAGTAATTTTACAATTTATTATTTATGAAGTATTTTAAAGTGCAAAATCAAAGATCTAAATTTATAATAGCAGCACTTTTTTTGGTTACACACAATATCAAACCAAAAATATTATATAGAAAAAATATGAATGAAATTAATTGTATCTTCTAAACAATGATGAAATTTCAGTTTTAGGGGTCTTATTAAAATATTTTCTTCTCAAGCAGTAATTACTATATTAAAAACATACTACTGTTACACATACATATGTCTGCAAAATATTTTTTGTAGGTGCTTAGCTTTTCAGTGGCAGAGTACTGTAAATACCATACAATCTGCATTTCATAATTAATTTTTAATGACTGATGAAAAGACAAAATTGAAAATCTATATATACTCAAAATAAATCAGTATTACTTATTTAAAGCTAGCTAAGTGGATTATAAAGCAATAAATTTCACTGTCCAAACTTAAAAACACTAATGAAAAATTTGTGAATCTGGAAATAAATAATAAAACACATTCCATTTTGTTCATTCTGTATTTTTGATATTATTTACAAAGGGTAAAATAAAATAAAATCTGTATAAAATACTTAAGATTTATTTATTTAAATTCCATCCAGCATCTATCAAAAGTATTTAACTATACCTTGCATAATAACCATAATTGGATATTTGAAAAAAATCTTATTTTTATTTTACAATTTTTTTTTATCAGTCAATATATTTAATGCATATAAAACTATGCATTCATCAATCAGAAAATTTACGAACATATTTATTAAGTTGATACAATCGGGGGGGGGGGGGGGAGAATAGGCTTGTTCACAATAATACAATGCACAGAAAAGTATTTAGACCATACTAACCATTTTCACAATTAAATGAATCTGGTTTTAAACGTACTCCAGTAGGGCAGGCACATGAATAGAATGGTTCATTTGCTGACAGTAAGCAGAGATGAGAGCAATTGCCATTGCTCTTATTGCAAGGAGTAGGACCTACCATTTGAAAAAGTAAGTAGTCATTAAATTCAACAATTGAGAAACTAAAAGCAAAATGTTGGTTTGTAACAAGTTTAATTGTTTTATATATATATGTTACGATCAATATGGATAATAACAGGTTAAAGTGGAGAACCAATTATCCACTTTAACCAGTTATTATCCACAATGACCACAAGATGTGGTTATATTTCAGTGTAACGTTTCTAAGATCAGTGCACTTCATGACTTTGTGTAGAGTGAAACAAAGAGATAATATTTGGCAACTCCTGTTTTGTTATTTCTAAGGGAAAAACAAACAAGCAAAGAAAGACATGACTTTATAAATCAACCAGCGGGAGTGGTTTCCCCTAAACTTTCTTGTATACTTCCCACAAAGGTGTCATTTTCCCTCTAACTAGGGTTGCCATACGTCCCATATACTATTTGTCCTGTAACCTTCTTATAACAATATTTTTTCTAGATCCCTACAATATTGCTATTAACAGGTTTTACTGTATAAATTAATACACAAAAATTCTGTTTAAAAATAAAGCTGAAAGATTTTTACCTGTTGGCTGTCGTTCTTTATGATACACTTGAATACCCATAGGAGTAAAATAACCACCTATTGTTGATCTTTTCACACATCCAGATAGCTTGTTGCAGCCATGGACTGCTTTCGTTGACCAATCAGTCCAGAATAACATATCCCGATGAAGAGTCAAAGCAAAAGGATGTGGAATCTCGTCTTTTGTGATCAACTGTCGATTGTTTCCATTAAAATCTACACTAGTGATGCATTTCTTTTTAGCATCAGTCCAGTATAACCTAATTTAGAAACAAATTATAAAAAAACATGTTTTTGACACTAAGGCTTCTATACAATGTATTTATTAATTAGCACATGATAAGTGTAATACAAAAAAAGGAATTCATTAACTAAATTTAATAAAAATCTAACAAATGAAAGAAAAAAGTTAACAGATTTTCAGACAAATCTAAATCCATAGGAAAAAGAAGTTTTCTAATTAATACGACATGTACAATTTACTACTTAACCCCTTAATAATGCAGTTTTCTGTACCATCTAATTAGATTACCCCTTTCTGCTTTGGGAATGTGTTGCCAAATTGATTTAACTAAGAGCTCATAGAACACTCAGGATGTTAATGCACTACCGGTCATTTTTGTATTGAACAGAAACGTCTATGAATGACTTAATTTCAGGTTATAAGTGTAAAAATGCCATAATTTGATGCTTGAATTGAGCTTGGGCATCACTGCTAATACACTTCTAAAAATAATAATTTTATTTTAAATTAGTAAAAATTCAAATCACATTTAAATAAATTAAAAAGATAACATATACAAAAAATTTAATATATACAAAAAATATAGTTAACTTGGCTAATTTCAGGATATCATGGGCCAACATGAATTTCAGCATATGAATACTTGGATTATGAAATTGGTTACCATAATGTGCGGTGCATCATTCATTAATTTAAAGCAGATGTTTATAAGCAAACCACTTTCATGTTATATTGCATAAATAATAATGTTATGCATTAAAATGCCCAATTAAATAAATTAGAATACACAGTTTAAGAAAAGATTTCAGGGAAGCAGATAATGTGGCTGCCTTACCACATTTTAAAAGGGATTTGTCCAAGATTTCACTTTATATTTGAATGTACAGTAAAAGCTTAACTAACCGGCATGTTCAGGAAACTCCGATTTCCGGATACCTGAAAAGTCCGGATAGTTGAGTGTGACAGGAAAAATGGAGGGGTGGGGGGTAGATTGGTAGGCTTTTTTTTTAAAGATTTTTTCGACCAGATAATTTGTTTCTGTCATTTTGAAATGTGCATTAAATATAAATTTTAAGAATACTTCTGTATCTTCTATAACATTGTATTTACATAATATATTATGAAGATTTTAATTTAGTATTGATGATTTAAAAAAAAATATGATCTGTAGCCGAATTTTTACCGTAAATATATAGATTGTAAAAATATAAACATTTAAAAATAGCCGACGAAACTGAAAAATACTCTCAGAAAGTATAATAAAACTCTTTTAAATGATCATAAACAAATCCCAGATTGAATATCAAAACTAATTATCTTTTAGAAGATCGCAAGGGTTATTGCGCAATACGTGCGCCTCCAATTCTCCCGCATGTGATATTACGTAATCGGAATCAACATCTGCCGGTATTTGGAGGGTAAATAAATAAAGGAAAAGAAAGAGACTTACTAATCTGGAGTAACCCACCCATAAACTTTTTTTTAATCGGTTTTGTCCCTTTAGCTTTTTTTATCGATTTCGTTTTTAGGTCTTGTTTCTCGGCGAAAAGTGAGGATCTTTATTTTTTTGGGGGGGGGTCTCACTTTTTCTTTTGAATCCCGCATAAACAAGTCTGTGTACGTCACAGTACTGTATATTGCTTTTTTTTTTTCCTCCTTTGTCCCTCCGTGCGAAGCGAACATTGCATCCCAGAAATAAATTGTTCGCATGAATGGAAAGGGGCGCGCGCGGGCTAAATTTTGGCCCGCATATGTAAAACTTTTAGAAAAACTCATTTTCTAATTTTTCCGGTTAGTTGAGCTTTCCGGATACTTGAATGCCGGATAATCGAGAGTTTACTGTATTGTTAATGTAAAATTAACAAATTAAATCAATTAAAAATACATGTAGGTTTCCATTTTCCCCAAATGCCCTTTGGATAGTTATTTGAACATGCTGCTAATTTCTAGGAATTTCAGTTCTTTATATATTTATTCAATTTTTAAAGCACAATCAAATTTGTACCCAAAACTATACCATGTAGGGACATAATACAATATCTTGAAACATACCTTTTCGTATCATAGTCTACCGCAATACCATTGGGCCATGAAATGTCACTTATCACAATTGCAGTTCTAGTTGTCTGATTTCCATCCATACTGGCCTTTTCTATTTTTGGAGTTTCACCCCAATCAGTCCAAAACATCCAACTGAAAAGATAGAGTCTCAAAGGTCAGATGAAATATTTCCGTAAAAATTTATACAGTTTTTGTTTACTACCAGAAAAAATCAAGAAGTTGTCATGTGCAGATAGTCAAATAATGTGACTTAATAGAAAAGAAATATCCGTATTTCAAAAATCATTTTAAAACTGTAGAGAAATAAGTCATGAGGAATTAAATTTAATCCTTTGACCTCCAAAAACTAATTAGATGCGTATTGTACTTTGCATATCACATTCACAGATTAAATTCCTTAAAAGACTACGCAATTACTTTTATTAGTAACCAAAACAAGTAGTAACGGTCTTGGTAAAATCCTGTGTAAATTGTTTGAGTAAAAATTGCATCATATGTATTTTGAAGGTAAAGTATGCTTGCAAACTCAGGTCGCCTTACAGAAGACTACGGAGTCTAAGGATTAAAAAACACAATCAAGGTTGAAAATTGTAAAAAAAAAAAAAAAAGGACAAAAGGTTAGTTATATGAAGGTCCTGTGGAATGTTCCTAGGAATCAGAATGAATTTTTCTAATAATGAGCAAATATATTATTCTGCGGTTAAATAATGCTCAGAACTCAGTCATAAACAGAATAACTAAATTTTTGCTGAAATTTTATTTCCACAAGGATAACTATACTTTCATATTTTTAGCGAAAACATATGAACTTAGCTCCTTATATCCTGATTTTGTTATATTATTACTGTGCAAATTTTTTAATTTCCTGCACATAACTAAAATTTGAATACTATAAGAATATTTGATATGTTTTTGGTAATCTTAAATTGAAATTAATGTTCTTTTTAAACTCTTAAGTTTATAGAAAAGCTTACATCTAAATGCTTCAGAAGTGTATTGCTCAGTTTTCAATAATATTAAATCTTCAATTCGATTAGACGTACAATTAGATTTGTCATTGAATCCTTGAGAGATAAAGTATATTTTATCCACAAAATTTAAAGGGAATATATATAAATAAATATGAATGCCTTTGAGCTGTACCCGAGAAAAACTGAATAAGTCAGTTCAGCTGTTTAACAAATGGAAAACTTTCTTCTCATGTTAGGTCAATGGCAGTAGATATCTAGCACATATGTTTACATGAAATGACACTTTTCTATTAGTGCAGCAGTTATCATAATGTGAAGAAGTACATCAGGTACAACAAGCTTAATAAGCAAAGTTGATAAAAAATTATATATTTCACCACATATGGTTCTTGTGTTTAGGCTATTGGAAAATCTATAACTAGAATCTAGACAAATGACTTATGTTGAACAATTAGCCAGAAATTAAGAAGGAGACGGAAACAATGAAATTAAATTGTTGAATATTCCTTTTACCTTCATCATATCTCAAATAACATTCTAAAACCTTAAAATTTTAATTATTTAAGCTTTTCCTTTAAGATATATGATGGTTCTAAATTTAAAAGTCATGGTTTTACTTTTACTATAACTTGACTTTTAAAGAAAACTCTAGAATCACCTTTATAATAATTATGACTTTATAAGTAAAAAGTTCAATACTCTAATCTACCAATTATATTGACCCATTAACTTTCTGCTTGGAGAAATGATATTTCCAATTGGGTAAACCCGTTTTCTTGCAAGTACAGTACAACCCCGATTAACAGTACTAAAGGGGAGGAAGCCGTTTCAGATAACGATTGTTTCGATTAAGCCTATGAAACATCTATTACTATTTGTTAACTAATTATAGTTTGCAATTCTAAAATATTTTGAGTGTAAAATGAATTCAAAACTCTTTTTGTAGGCCACACTTATGTTCTTTATTAAAGTTAACCCTCCATCAGGTGCAAATGAACATGACAGGCACAGGTAAACAAATATCGAAATTAATATTATAACTCATTAATTTTGATTTTAGCACTCTAAAATTAATCACAAACCATTTTAGGAAGGCTTGAAAGAAAAAAAAATTGGGGATATCATTGGAAAAAAGTCTCCGCATTGCAATTATTCTTGTGCACGTTTTTTGGATTTGCGGTTTCAGAGGCATTTCGGATAACCCGGGTAAATTTGTTACCTTGAAATTAGTTATACATGAAGAATGGAAAAGTCTCTTTAGAGGGTTAAAGTAGCATGTTTATATTTGTCTGATATCTATTATATATAAACTTACCCATCAGTTGGAACAAGAGCAATAGATCTTGGTTGATCAAGATCTCTCCAAAATAGAACTTTCCGATATGTGCCATCCAAATTGCTGACTTCAATTCGATTTGTTTCAGAATCAGACCAGTAAAGCTTCTTACCCATCCAATCCACAGCCAAGCCATCTGGAGAAATTAGTCCTGTAGTTATGATGCTTTTATTAGTTTTGGGATCATTAATGTGCATGCTCCTAATCTCTTCCAGGCCAACATCAGCCCAGAAGATTAGTTGCTCTTCAAAATAAAAATCTACAAAATTCACATCTTCAAGATCTTTAATAAGAATTCTGGAAGAATTCCTCCTTCGAGGCTCAGCATCGATTAAACGTATATCCTTTCGGTTTGAAAACAGCAACTGAGTTAAGCCTGAAATTAAATAAAAAAGAGCCATTAAAAACTAGCAGTCAACTTTTATTTTGAATTTATTTTAAAAAAAGAGACAACTGAAAAAAAATATTGAAAACTGTAATAAGGAATAAAGTAACTAAACAAGTTTAAAAGGAGAAAAAGCATTTACATAAAATCTTTAAGCCAACATAACCTTACTTATTTCTAAATCAGTTACGATTGTTTCTACATCTCTATTTAAATATTTTCAAATCTTGGTGATTTTCTCTGCCAGGATGCCAAATCTAAACTTATAAAAGGCAATGTTTGTGTGTGTCTGTGATGTCCAGACGAATCTATTGCACTTACAGCCATGAAATTTGGCACACAGGTAGTCGTAATGGTGACTGAATGCACCTCGAAGCTGTAATTTTAAAATTTAATCTAGAAATTTTTTTATTTAATATTTTGTGTTGTTTTGGGTGATTTTTTGCACTCATTTCACAATAGCATGGCGTAGAATAATTGTACGAAAAAAACAGTTACACCATCGGAAAGAACAAACGATTTCTGTTCTAATGAAGTTTATTTCGTACGTCTAACGTAATTTACTGAATTTTGAGTAATTTTCGAAAAATAGTCACTTTTATGGCAATTTTTAATAAAGATTTCTTCAAATTATTGCATCTGATGTTCTAACATCTCTATAATTTTCATTTTTTTTTTCAGCTTATAACTAGAACGTTTGTCAGATTTAAAACAAGAACGGTTAAAATATCTTTTTTCGTTTTTTTAAAATTAATTTTTCCCTGATCAGTTCAAACAATTTTTTTGCTAGCGAGACTTATCCAGATGATTCCAGCACGCATTGTTGCAATTTCATCGGTTGCTGCGTAACCTTCCTCGCGGCAGGTTAAGTCATATGCTTTCATTACAATCCGATTTTGCATCCATCGTCATCTCAATAATACATACATTTCTGTTTTGATAAATGTCATTGAAAATCAATGTGTATCTTTTGTTTTCAAAACTTTTTCGTGTCATTGTTGGCATTTTTCCCCCCAGTCCTGATTCCACAGGCAATGCTGTGCACGTACTGCTAGTAACTGATAAAAGAGATTATGCTATATCACATCCTGAAAACTAAATGCATATTGCAGATTTTAGAAACAACACAACAATAAAATAGTCACTAATTTTATACATAAAAACCTAAGTAAACATTATCATTAATTACAGATATAAATTTATGATAAACACAAAAAATAATAAAAAACAAGCCACTAACATCTGTGAGCATAAGCAACAGCTGTGTAAGAAGTTTACCAGAGATAAAACTGTATTATTAAATTCAGAAATAACTGAAAAAGTTTTAAGTATATCTTCACATTTTACATTATTGAAAATGTACCATTAAAAGCAATGATAATGCTTTATTTGATTCTTATTATCTCAATTGTCAAATCGATCGCAATACATTTCAACAAATAAAAGCGATAGAACTGCGACCAAAACACTTAAATACTTTAAAATAAACCTTGCTTTATGAGAAAAAAATCCAATACAAGACTATTTTCTTATCCTAATACTATACAGTATTATGTTTTACAATCTAAGAAAAAATGTCAAAACAAAACTTTATTTTTCATAACTCAAAATTAAATCTTAATTTTACCAATCAGATTGATAAAGCCAAGTTCCTGAAATGACTTTCAACAAACATATGGTTAATTCTTTAAAAATAATTAAGCTTAAAAATATATCTCATACTTCATCTAAAAATATTATGAAATCGTACAACTTAAAAATGCCCTTAAGAAAAATTGGATGCCGCTTTATAAACACTTACAATTTATAGAAATAATTAAAAGTGACAACAGTAACAAAAAGTGCAGAGGCCCCATTATTTCAGAACAAATTTTCGTATTTTATTTTTACACGTCGTAACTAAAAACAACCGCATCATTAATGAGAGATTCTATAAACAATGTTTGAGTATAAAGAATTCAAGCCACCATTTTACTACTTATTTACCCTTGTCATGATGCCAGATTAAAAACTACCATGTTTACAAAGAAGAAAAAGAACCTCACGTGCGAGAAGAATGCGTTTTAGACGCGTAAATATCACGTGACTAATTGCCTCGCTATTGTTTTAGAATCATTTTGTCACTAAATGTAAAATTTTATATAAATAAGAAATCTCTGACAGTAAAACGTACTATTTTCACTACGATCATATTAGTTTAGAACAGGTTTTTATAAGGACATATTGCATGAGGCCTCATAAACGCTGCACCTATCAGTTGAAATTCGTGTGTTTCCAAGGGTTTGATGAACGACAGAAAGACTGCAAAACCCCACATATAAATGTATGTGACATGTCTTAGCTTCTCAAAAACTCTACACGTAAAAATATTAAGAAACAGAAACACACTATACAAATATGCAAAGAAAATTTAAAACAATTCAAAGGGATATATGGATATGGCTATGGAAATTATTCTGATTTGTTTATTTTGGTTTCACAGAACTTCCATGGTGGTTAGGGATGTATAATCCACGATTTTTTGAGTAACAAATATTTTTGCTATTGCTATTTTCAAATATCTATACCAAATAACTGTTATTTCAATCACACTTTTAATTTTCAAAAAGTCTTATTAAATATAAGTAAAATGTGCTAAAATATTTAAATAAAAAATATTATTTCTTTCTCAATATACTTTCTTTATAGTTTTAATGTTTAGTTCTATATACTGTCAACAGATGGCGCCAGCAAAATTTTTTTCGACGTTTGTAGAAAGGGATTTTAGTTGAAACGTAGTTTGGAGGGGGGGGGGGTGCTTGAACGTGTTAGTGGGGTTCACATTGTTACAATAGTAATCAATTACTGAAGTCACAGTTCGCAGTTTCCGGTCTTTAAACAGCTCAATCGCAGTAAAGGAGATTTACAGCGATTACTCGTTTGAGAGCAAATTACAGCGATTATGCAAATCGAAGAGAAAAACGAATAGTTGCTCCTTTGTGTGACGCGGCTGAGCTGAGTAAGCGCATCTCCTTTCCTTTTGCGGTTTGACTTTTGGTTCGACTACCTGAAGCGTTCTTTGTGGTTTTGTGTCTGTACTGATTTCTCTTATTTCGGAAGTTATTAACATCGTACGTAAACAGGAGATTGGTTGGTCCCCTCGGCAAACTTATTTGGTATATTAATCTGAGAATGATCGATTTAATATCATTTTTTGCAAGCCCTATAAATGTAATTTTTTTTTCAATATGCGGTGAGTCAATCTCTTTCAAATTTCAGCGGAGATAAAAATCATGAGTTTTTAGCTTGTGTATTTAATAATTATAACTCACTTCTGCCTTTTTCGACAAACAAAGCATTGTTTAGTATTTATCTTAAGGTTCAAGGATGATAAAAAAAAAAATCTCATTTTCTTTTCTAGAATGTACGTTTTCTAGTTCTACACCACTGAAAAAAAGATGCATATTTTTTTTATCCCACACATTTTAAAAAGAAGTTAATAAATGGTATCATTATTAATGCTAGTACTACTGAACAGATAAGTGGGGGACATTCAGCTAAGTATGACTGATTTTATATCTATTTTATTGGCACTGTAAAATTCAAAATATTGCTTTGGGATTGATTTTTTAGTATAGGGTATTTTCATTTCTCAATCATGAATGAAGTTATAAATATATTTATAGCTCTTAATGTAGCTCTTTATGGAATTAATAGTAGTTCTCGATTTCTTGAATCGATTTGTAATCTAAACGTTATGTTAAGGGAAATTGTATCATTCTACTGTATTGAATAAAAGAAACAACATTAATATTTTCCTGGCATTTTAAAACAATAGATTAATAGTTTTATAACATTTCTTTCATCTTGAAAACTTCAAAATAAAAAAGAATTCAAATCCATCAAATTTGATGAACATATATCTAGTGTGTGGAGAGGGAGAATATTTATTATTTTTTAAAAACAATGCGCCTGTTAAATTAGATTTCTACGCTTTTTAATTTCCTGTATTTTCAGTTTTAAAATTAAATTCAGAGTAATCTGTATTTTATTAAACAGGTTTTCTAAATTTTCGTTTACGACAAATACTTCCTTTGTATTCATTTTCTGTTTTTGACATTTAATATATATATATTTCAAGATTTTTTATAGCATCCCTGGAAAGAGTAACATGATATATTTTTAAATAAGGTGATTTTTACTTATAAATATTTGTTTTGTTACGTTCTCTGTTACGGTATTTAATGTACATAAAAATTATTAGACAAATGATATAACTTAATGGCACAAAATGTTTTTTTTTAATTATGAAATGAAATACACTGCGAATGTTTTCAGGCTGATAAATATATTTTTTATGATATATCTAATCGCCTTTCGTGAACAGCTTGTTAATAATAAATACTGGTGTGTTTAATTTCATTTATATCCTTTATACACAACTTAGTCTTCATGGGTTCACCAGCAAAACATTTTAAAAATAGGTATAGGTATTTAAACGGCACTGTTTTCTGTGGTGTAACTAGGTTTAGTTTCGTTATATAGTTATATTAACATCCCGTTTAGCAGCAACTTAAGAGCTATTTTGGAACGAACCTCGTAATTTTCAACCGTGTCAGATGACGAGGACGACGCCTGAGCCGGCACCTCCCTTTCGAAACTTCCGCCCCACTCTAGCGGGAGGACGACGTAACTAGGATGAAGAAGAAGGCGTCATTGATTGTGAAGCAAACCCAAGATTTTATAATTATAGGAGAGATATATATTTAGATAGATATATATTTGTGCAGAAATGTCTATAATAATAATTTATTATGTTTTTACACACTCATCACTTAAAAGTCAACACGGTGCAAACCAACATTAAAAATCAATATTGATTAGCTGAGTGACGTAGTCCTGGGGTGTCATAGATTATACCCAAGATACCAGAACTGAGTGGAGCACCGCGAAGACAAAATAATAAAGAGTTTATTTCACATTTTGAAGCAAATTTTATTCAAATGCAGCTAATAAATACTACTCCCCAGGTACCTTTTACCCTTGTTACGCTATTGTTTAATTCTACATTAAAATTCGAACTTTTTGCTAAATATTTGACGACAAATATTTAGTTCTGCCTTTTTGTGCTTGCATGTTTCTAGCTTTAGATATATGGATACTTGCTTTAAGTGGTAATTTTTGTGTGATTTTAAGTATTTGGAAATGCTTCAAAAAACTTTCAGTCGATATTGTTAGAATAGTGTGTTGGATTTATACAGTAAACGATAAATTTAATTATATAACTAATATTACTAACTGGAATGCAACTTTCTTGCGAATAAAAAATTCTGATGTGCGCCCAGTTACCTTTTATAGCTCATTTTTAATTGGCATATTTAAAATTTCTTTTCTTCTTTATTTTTCGCAAAAGAAAATAATACGCAACCATCTTGTACTTTTAGTTATATTTTTTTAAAGTTGAGTGAGTGAAGGCTGCAATAAAATTTCATCTAAAAATATGCGAACCTCATATCAAAATGAGTGGATCGAATATCAAGTGGTTTTTCAAGACAAATAAAAAATTTTAAGCGTAAAATTTAGTGAAAAATATTAAATAAATTGGATACAAAACAAATCCCATGAAAAGATGTTAGAATAAAGACGTAAAAGAGAAGTGGACACTACTTTTTAAAATCATTCAACATATGTAGAGACTCTATAGTATTGACTAGTTTCAAGGCTGACTATCGTATTCCAGACCGCTTCCCTTCCCGGAAATCGAGTCATAAACATTGAGCAGAAAGAGACCTCCACCTCACCCCTCAAGCAACAAGACACCTGCCTATTTTCAGACTCCTTCCATGAAAAAGAGTTTCTCTGTTCATTTATTTCGCTGCTTGGGTGACTTTAACTCAAAATGGCTAACGTAAACTTGAATCTTAACTGCATTTTTAAACTACGTGCAAAGGGTTTTTTTCCATCTGGGGAAGAACCTGTTGAATGTTGCAGGCGGCTAATGTTAGACTAAATACAATTTTGGTGCGTGTCAAGTCAAGTTTCAAAAAGTTATTATCATTTTTTCAGCTGTTATTAATATATTTAAAATGTAATGGAAGAACTAAATAAAGAAATTTTAAATTTTCCTTAAGAAATAGTTTAGTTTCTATAGAAATTTTTATTAATTGTCTGAATTAATCAATGCTTATTTAATTAAAGGAACTTTATCAAAGTGTATATGTTGAATTTTATCTCGAGCTAAATGATATTTTAAATATCGATCTTAGGTAAAAAAAATTTTGATGAATCAAGCTATGAATAAAATTTTAAATTTATTTAATAATTGTATTTCTATAATAGCAGTATTAATATAATACTTGTATTATTCTTGCATAAATATCTTAGTTAAGGGAAAATAATTCAGCTGTACTTCTCAATATTATTTTTGCGCTTTAAAAGCTTAAATTGTAAAACTTAATTTTTAGATACATCCTTTTAGTATAGAGCGTAACATTTACCAGCTAAAATTTTAAAATTAAAGTTGGATGTCAATTTTCCTTTTTAACCTTATCAAGTCTTTCTACCATCTAATTTAACTTTGAAAATACATTCAAAACTTATAAATTTGTGTTGCTAAGAAGTAGCAGTTGTTTTTTATCTTTGGTTACATTGCCGTTTATATAAAAACTTCATTTGCTATGTTTGCATTTGTTTTTAAATATTTAATTTTTTTAAAAAAATACATTATACTAAAGTATTTTATTTTTGAAATAAAATATTAGCGAGTTACAAATTTTGCTTACATTTTAAACTGATGTATCCAAATTTAAATATTTTAAACCCATAAAGCCTACATTACCTTGCTTAAGTACGTATGCATACCTACTTAAAAGCACATATAATTACCTACATATTATGGGATTTTTATTGATTAACTAATAACATCTCTCAAACAAGATTTTTTAAATATATAATGTGCTTTAGGAAGATCATTAATTTGCATTATTTGTTGCTCTAAAGGTGAATAAAAAATGTACTTTTATCTCAGCAAAATCTCTTTGCGTTCAAAATTTCACACTTTAAGTAAAGTAGTAGAGATACTGAAACTAAATACAAAAAAAAAAAAAAACATATATTCATTGTCCTTTCTCTACCCGCTTAGTACAGCAATCATTTTCCAAGAATTCACGAATATGGAAAATGACTCATTAAAATATCGAGATTCAAAGGAATTGCTTCAAATTGAAGCATTTTCATGTCGAGCATAATTGATGTTAAAATAAATCTAATTGCAAATTAACAATTGACATTGGTGGTTTCAAAATAGGATTATAATATTACATGTATATATATCCTCTAAAGCTTTATCAATATGAAAATAAGTTCATTATAATTCAATGGTTGCTCAAAAATGAAATTTATTCAATTTTATGATATAAAACATTACTTTAAAATAAACGTGAAATTATGAAAAATACAATATTACATTGCAAAACAATATTATTTGCCA